>PIJE02000277.1:93749-169799 GCA_002895965.2 Coryphaenoides rupestris | reverse complement strand
TTTTGATTTGTGTGAGGGGGAATTAAAAAATTAATTAACAGGGATAAATTGGGGAAGGAACCAACTACAAAGAAACCAACTACTTTAAGAAAGTCAAGTAAGTCGTCACTTTTAATTATTCATGCTTTTAAAAGTCAAGTCACAAGCTCTTGGTTGTCAGTGTCGTGGAAATTACCAATACTCTGACATTCGTAAGAGGGAGATGCCGGGGAGACCAAAGTTTGAAGGTTAAAGACTTCATTCGCCATAGCCAATAGTGACAATAAGCCTGCAGAGACGACTGACACCCCTCTTTGACTCTGACTTAAATACACATCGTCATGCTACACACAATCCCATTATGGGGACTACAGCAGAATGATATGCACAGGTGCTCTCCTGTACCCAACTCAATATAGAACCCTGTCCTGACTGGCTTATGTCCATCTGTTCTGATTGGCTCCTGTTGTCTCTAGTCACTCAGTCTAGCTCCTGGACTGCCTCCCGCATATATGTATGTTTAGACACCTTCAACTTACATGGGATTTGAACCCAGGACTGCAGAGCTGAAGGTGAAAACTCTCTCCGCTGTGCCACCAAGACACCACACTATAGCCATCGATTGTGGTCGGTCATTTGCTGCCATTTCCCGTATGAAAGACGTTTAAAAAGAAGGAGGAATGAATGAATAATGCTATAAAGTAATCGTACTCATTGAGGTAAGATATGATGCCTTTCTGGCAAAACACCGTATCAGGTGTTAAATGATGTGTCACAAGATAAAATGTGTTGCCATAATGACTGGTTACAGTGTTTTACAGATTTCATTAAGAGATGTAAAGCCAAGTGTATTCCTTTTTTTTTTAATTATTATATTATTACAGTTGTGTTCATTTTGATGCGTTCTTTTTCATACGATGTCTCTGCAACAAATAATAATTTGGATCTGAAAATATGTTTTAACGTTGGTAGGGCGAACGCTTGAGGTGTAATGCATAAGAGATGTTACTAACTAAAGTGTGGATAAGTTGCATATAAGTTAGTTTGTAATTAACGTGTTAAATTCTCATTCTGTTCAGCCCTTACCGTAGGAAGGCCTTTATTAACACAGTAAATAACACATGTATGTATTTATCCTGCAAGTAACAGAAAATATAATCTATAATCTTGTTTCTCGAGTGTTTGTCGAAGCACTCGCATGAGGAATTGCAAACACTATTATTGAATTATATTCAAGTTCACGTTTTATTTGCCTAGGGGAGGGGGGGGGGGGAAACTAATTAACAGGGATAAATTGAGGGGGGGGAGGGGAAGGAACCAACTACAAAGAAACCAACTACTTTAAGAAAGTCAAGTAAGTCGTCACTTTTAATTATTCATGCTTTTAAAAGTCAAGTCACAAGCTCTTGGTTGTCAGTGTTGTGGAAATTACCAATACTCTGACATTCGTAAGAGGGAGATGCCGGGGAGACCAAAGTTTGAAGGTTAAAGACTTCATTCGCCACAGCCAATAGTGACAATAAGCCTGCAGAGACGACTGACACCCCTCTTTGACTCTGACTTAAATACACATCGTCATGCTACACACAATCCCATTATGGGACTACAACAGAGTGATATGCACAGGTGCTCTCCTGTACCCAACTCAATATAGAACCCTGTCCTGACTGGCTTATGTCCATCTGTCTGATTGGTCCTGTTGTCTCTAGTCACTCAGTCTAGCTCCTGGACTGCCTCACGCATATCTTACCATCATATATGTATGTTTAGACACCTTCAACTTACATGGGATTTGAAACCCAGGACTGAAGGTGAAAACTCTCTCCGCTGTGCACCGAGACACCACACTATGAAGCCGGTCGGGAGGTGGCATTTGACATTACGACTTTCTAGCTGCATGTTAAGTTGGAAAAGAAATTTCCATCCGGACTGAACACATGACCTTGGAGCTGATAAACAGATACACTCCCGTCCACGCTACCATCAGGGACATGACAATATGAATTAACAGGACTTAGCGGGGTTAGTGTTAGAGCATTGGACTTAAAGTAACACTTCATAGCGTGCTGTCTCGGTGGCACAGCAGAGAGAGTTCTTACCTTCAGCTCTGCAGTCCTGGGTTCAAATCACACTCCAAGCAGGACATGAACACACGACCGCAGAACTGACAACCGAGAACTCTAGCTGCTGTGCCATTGAGACACCACACTATGAATTTGTAAAGTTAAGTCCTATTATAAGACTGTTGTTAATGTAAATGCTGGATTAAACAATGCAACGGGCTGTAGTTTGCCCACCTCTGATTTAACCACTTCGTAATTAATATTTTGTACTTTATTTTATCTTAAAGTTGCACAGGGCATTTGAGCCACTTGTTTTACTTGCCACTTGCTTTGTGACATGGCGTGTTATCCTGCTGAAATTACCCATCAGAAGATGGGGTCTGTGGTCACTGTGGTCATTAAAGGGATGGACATGGCAGTAACAATACTCAGTAGGCTGTGGTGTTACGATCGGCTTCATTGGTACTCAACGGGCCCAAAGTGTGCCATGAAAATATCCCCCACACCATTACACCACCACCACCAAGGCCTGAACCATGTGATACAAGGCAGGGATGGATCCAATGCTTTCATGTTGTTTAAATGCCAAAATTCTGGACCCTACATCTGCATGTCGCAGCAAGAATCGAGACCCATCAGACCAGGGCAACGTTTTTCCAATCTTCTATTGTCCAATTTTGGTGAGCCCATGCGAATTGTAGCCTCAGTTTGCTGTCTTTAGCTGACAGGAGTGGACACCCGTGTGGCGTCTTCTGCTGCTGTAGGCCCACCTGCTTCAAGGTTCGACGTGTTGTCGTCAGAAATGCTCTTCTGCATACCTCGGTTGTAACGAGTGGGTTATTTGAGTTACTGTTGCCTTTCTATCAGCTCCAACCAGTCTGGGCCATTCTCCTCTGACCTCTGGCATCAACAAGGCATTTTCGCCCAGAGAACTGCTGCTCAATGGATATTTCTGCTTTTTCGGACCATTCTCTGTAAACCTAGAGATGGTTGTGTGTGAAAATCCCAGTAGATCAGCAGTTGCTGAAATACAGAGCAGCCGTCTGGCACCACAACCACGCCACGTTCAAAGTCACTTAAATCACCTTCTTCTCCATTCTGATGCTCAGTTTTGAACCTCAGCAGATCGTCTTGACCATGTCTACATGCCTAAATGTATTGAGTTGCTGCCATGTGATTGGCTGATTAGATATTTGTTTAATGAGTCAGTTGAACAGGTTGTCCCTAATAAAGTGGCCGGTGAGTTGTATATGAGACCAGTAATGATGAGTGACTGAAGTTTATTGCTAAAAGTGTGGTGATTGTTAGGGGACACGCCCACATGTCAAACTATAGTTATCAATAACAAATATTTTTCCAGATGAGAAGACAGGAGGAATGGGGACCAGCTCAAACTCAGGAAAACTCTGGAGACCGAAGCAAGTGTGGAAGAGAAGTCTTTGTCAGCTTCCAAATATGTGTCCTGAATACGAGGATTGAATCCGACAGTCAGAAATATAATATACTAACCCCAAATAAACCAGTCTAATAATCCTAACTGAACCCAATCTACTAAACACAACCAACCAAGCTAAACCAGCCTACTAAACCTAACTAATCAAACCAGTCTACTAAACCTAAACCTAATTAAACCAGTCCAACATATTTTGGTCGTTTTGCAGAGGATACCCACATGTACTCTGGTAGGAGCTGAAACAAATCTATAAAAGGAGGCAAAGGAAAACAGGCGGCATTCTTGAAAAAAATTATTTATTTCCGTAAATATAAGTATTTTCAATAACACCGATCAGCCATAAGACAGATTTACAGAGGAGTGAAGACAAGAAAAAAACAGCAAAACAAACAGAAAACAGAGCCAAACGTAACACAGGGTGGAGGGGACACTCGTACACACACATGGGCAGTGACAAGTTATTGCAGATGGGAGGTTAAATGTCTTCAAACAGCCCATTACACACTTAACTGTACCAAAGACCTTCGTCTCAATGGCGGCTGGTGAGTCACCGTGACAAGTTAAGTCAATAAAATAACTATAATAAATAAATGTTGACATTCTCCTGTTTGGGATTTAACAAACTGTACCTGTGGTCCTACTTCTACACTGCGCTCCAAAGCTTTCATATAGTGTACCTACCAAGTGCCCAGAAAAACACCGCCCATAGCATAGCTTTAAAGACCATTAAAAAAAAAAGATTAAATCTCTTCATTTCAATCTCTTCACTTAAATAACAAAGAAAGTTCACGGTCAATAGGACGCCGACACTAATCTAGATCACCCGAGAGCTGAACCACAACCCAGAAAGCAAATATTCCCACGGAGTCCCATTTCTGCTTCATCAGTCCGTCGATGCATTGATTGATTTTGTTTTTGGAGAGTCCCTGTTGGATTCAAAATAGGATATTGCACAAAGGGTTTGCGTCTGCAGCCTCAACAGATCAATTGACGCAGTGCAATAACCGCTTAGAAATGTTCTTGAGCGATTGATAAACTGGAGAACACCCTGATGTGATCCCCGTTCTCCTTCTACATTGTGTCTTTGGAAATAAGCGGGGTGAACCATATGACCAACTCATCCCCACCCAGATCCCTCACACAAGTAATGTGCGATCGATGTTGACGGCGGGGGAATTTCTTTTGGGTTGCAGACACGTTCAAGCCATACAGATATTTGCAAAAGAACAAGCACGACATTAAACAGAAAAACGATGCACTGAGATATTAAGTATATAAAAAGGTAACCGTCAGATGAACGTGTGTTATCATTGTCACGGACCATGATTGATATGTGGTTCGGCTTCAACCATTGGTGAAACCCAAATAAAACTTTGAACATTTTGACCGCTTTGCATAGAAACACAACTCTCCCACTGACGGCACGTTTCCCACAAGTGTACCGGCAACATGATGAACGACAGCAAGTTTAAAACGGTTGTCTTAATAAGAGTTCCCGGCTCTACGCTCCCCCATTAGCCGCTCGGTTCAGCAGACGTCTCGTCCTCACAGTGAGCGTAATGAGGACAAACTGTATAAACAGTTTATTTGGAGGCTTCCTAGTGGAACGCCTTGAAGAAGACGCCAGAGATCCATGTTTCCAAGTGACAAGACGTCGGTTACTATTACAGGACTGTGATGATTGCGTGATTTCAATGGTGAACAAAAGAGGATGCAATGGACAATGTATGCATGTATAAGCCAAACCTAACACAACATGAAAGGGGGTGTGTGATGATGCAAATGTGCAAAATGCTCAGCCAGCATGTTCACTATTTACCCTTCAAAATTCTCTCTTTGAAGCAGTGAGGACTGAAACATTCTCCAACCTGAACAGAGATCGATGGCTACCCTGCGTGGCAAAAAAAACAAACAAACATGAAAACCTTCCATTTCCAGTTGATTAAAAAGAAGGTGACCTTGCATTTCCACAGAACGCCCCCCTGCTGTCACCTCAGATCACCTCCGTCTAAGTGCAAGCGTGTTCCCGGTCATGGGGCTGAATGAAAGTGACAGTGGAACTCGTAACAGATTCCTCATGTACTGTACGTGCTCCCTTGCTTTAAATGATTGATGGGAGGATATGGCTGATAAACAAACCCCCCTCACCGCCTCACTCATCTCTCATCTCTCATCTCCAGATAACAAAGGAGAGAGAGGGGGTGGAGGGAGGAGTGGTACAGTCGGGTCAGAAAGCAGCATGAAGAACAATGATACACAATATACCCTAAGCTACTGTACAACAATCAGGCACAAAAATAAACCGTTTCTACTTTATTCTCTACTCCAGTCTCCATCCTTTGGTCTTTGGTACCGTGATAAGAAGGCAATTGTAGGACGAGGGCTCCTATGGAAAGCTATTGCCAGAACCGGGGGGGGGGGGGGGGGTGGTTCTGCGGGGGTACACGGGGTGGTGAGGGTCCTTCCTTCAGGGAGTCGAGGGAGTTTGAGTGGCCCGCCTCTGCAGCACGCATGCTGGAACGGGTGGAAGCATACAGGATATTTTGCGCTACACTGCGCACAGCCCAATATTCTTTTCTTGAGTTCTCTTATCAGAAGTCTTTGTTTTTGCCATCGTCTGTCTTCTCTGCGTTTTTTTTATTTACGAGAGGCTCCCTCAGTCTCCTGGTGACTGAGCGAGTTGTTGGTCGTGTCTCCTCACTCCATGACAGACTGTCGTACCGAGGGGAGCCAACGAGAGGAGGAGGGGGGGGGATGGTGGGGTGGGGCGGTGTCAGCAGTGGGTAGCCTCGATGGGGGACAGGGTCAGGATACTGCGGTCGTTGGAGTAGAAGTTGTCTCCGTCGCCCCACGACCTGAAAGCAGGCAGCAGCCGTGGCTGTGGGTTAGAGAACTCTGACAGGGAGAGAGAGAGAGGGGGGGGGGCCCAAAAACAGAGAACCGTGTGTGTGTGTGTGTACACAAGATTATGTGTGTCCTAGGGTGGCGAGGGGAGTGGTCAGCAGGTTGCGTGCATGCGGGTATGACGAGAGTCAAGTGGGAGAAGGCAGCGCAGCAGAAACCACCCAGTGCTGCCCTGCCGAGTGTTAAACATCTGGTCTAGTCTGCAGACCCCCCAGTAGGTAGGGAAAAACACAGGTGTGTTGCTATGGAAACACAGGGCACCTCCACCTAAGCATGTTAGACGGATGAATAGGAAACAAAAGAAAAGCAAGATGGTGGTGGTGGATGGGGGTGAGGAAATGGATGTGCTGGCGGTGCAGAGTTAATGAGTTAATGATTGATCCCTCCCCATTAGTCCCTCCCCTCCATGACCTCGTCAAGTCCCTCCTGGCCAATAAGAAGAGGGAGAGATCAGCCCAAGGAGGCGGTGACAAGGACCCCCTGGGGGTCTTCCACCCCTCGCTCTCTGCGGTTAGCGTTAGTAGCGTGAGTCCCTCGGGTTCGCTGGCTTACCATGGGCATTGGGAACAGGGCGGATCTAGTCTTGCTCAGGCATGAGCCCAGAATAGGCTTTAGCGGCGGGCGGAGTCAGGGCAAAGCTCGAGCTACTCAACGGACTACTGGGGATAACACACAATAAGTCAGTAACAGTCATCAGGGTCAACATCACAGTAACATCACCAGCAGCGCCGCGCCGATACAGTCACCTTACGAGACCGTCACTTTCCTCGTCTTAGCATTAGGTGTTCACTTCTACAAAAATGATCTATTTTAAATATATATATATATATGTATTTTTATGTGCATCTAATCGAAAAACTATGACATGTATAGTATTTCTTCTCAGAGATGGAACAGAACCTCTTTAAAAATCAGAGGCCCTCTCTCTTTAAAAAGGTCACAGTGGTCTTGACATCAGACTCCACGCAAAACATACCAACACACTTTAACACACCGAGTAGCCTAACCCACCACCCTGGTTAGAGGAGTTGGGACAGCTTCCATTCCCAGAGGGAAACTGGGTTCATGGAGCCGGTAAGAACGAGGGATGAGAGACGCTCCTAGTTTTGAAAGGATTGACGAGACGATCAGCTATGCCTAATACCTCACACTTGCGCGTCCTCGAGTGGGTCTGTGAGCCCAAAGACAACCGTTTTAAGAGCTGGTGCGTGGGGGCATGAACCGGGTCCCCGGAGGGACGTTGAAGAGGACACTGAATGCTAGAAATGGGCACTTATAAACTGAAAGTGGCTCCCATGTGCTGCATAAGACTGGGGGGGGAGCTATCGGTATATGGCTGTCAGCTAGGGCCATGGGCTCTGGTTTGTCTACAGCAACGGAATCACAGCAATCTTTGAACATCGAGTCGCCAGGCATCACGTAGTAGCACCCACACGAGAGAACAGCATGCTAGGTTTTCCCACAAGACATGAACGTACACAGGAATAATTAAGGGTAAGTCAAACAGCATTATGCAAAATACACACACACACACACACACACACAGACAGAAGGACAGATAGGCAGACCGAGGGCACACAGAAAGAAAGGCATAGGTGGACAAAGAGACAAAGACCAGTGCAGCTTAGCTAGCTTAGTAGCAAGAGGTGGGGGGTGGGGGCACAAGTACATACAGGTTTACTTTGTATACAAAATACCAAAAAGGCAACCGCAGCCCCCATGCAACAAGACATAGTCAGGAGAGATGCTTGGCCTGTCTAACCCGTGGCACTCCGAAATATCTGGAGGTGTCTCCTCCTGGCCATTGGAAAATTAAAAAAACTCCACATGCCTGGCCGAAACAGCTCAGGGTGCTGCTTGCAACAAACGCAGCTCTCAAGAGCTGTCGCCTCTTATCAGAAGCACATATAAGGCTTCAGGATCCAGTAGATACAAAACTAGACTAGAGGAGAGATACAGGAAGTAGCAAAAGAGTCCTAGTGATATTCATCCTTCAAAACTCTCCCCTCCCTCGTGTTGCACTGTGGTCTCCTGGTGGTGGAAGATAGAAGAGGCCGTGTATGTACAAAGACACAACTCTGCACCCCCAACATAATAATATCCCACCATTTTGACTCCATTGTTGTCAGGCTTTGACCCCTTAACATTTAGCAGTCGACAGTCAGTTTCAAAATATATACCAGAGATATATGACGTACATAGTTACGCTTGCTATATAGATCCTCTTCCAGTCATCAGGCATGTTATATAGGACTGGGTGGACATATAACTGTGTATATAATTTATATATATGTATATCTATCCCCCTCCCCCCCCTATGGCAGTATCATAGCGTTAAGGCAAACTTGATTAAAAATCAAATAAAAGTACCTCCTTAAAAATCAAATAATCAGGATGAACCCTCTTGAGGAGACACACAGAAGTGACTGGAAGATATGATGGATAACAGGCAACCAAGAAGCCTGCAGGCAGCGGTCCTCTGTGTGAGGACCAGACCCTAGCTTCATAGGCTCTCGTTTAGCCTACAGGGAGAGTGCTGCCGTGGGCACATTTGAGAGGATTCAATTGGTTATTTCCATCCGTGCCAGGGACAAGGGGACGAACAGATCCCCAAGACTCTCAATTCACTTGACTGGATAATTCACTTCATGGAAAAACCGACGCCGGCAACAACCGAAAAATGAATGAGTGTTTTCAAATACATCTGTGAAGTTATACCTTCCATTGATGCAACCACCGGCACCATGAATAATGAAAGGTCATGAATATTAAAACCTCAAGCCCAAATGTGCACTCATTGCAGTAAAGAGCGCGCTCAGGAGAGATGAGGTGACTCAGATCCGGCGGTAATTCATTGTAGCCGGGGCAGCCAAAATAAAGGGTGAGCGGGTGCACCGCTTTGTCGTCGGCCGGTCAGGATCTGGTCGTTTTGACGAGTGCAGTAGTAAAGCACGTTGCTACAGTCAAACATCTGAGGAATAATACATTCCAGTTGACAGCGGCGGGGGGTCAGTGCGTTCCCGAGAGGCCCGTGGCCGAATGTGATGACTGTGTGTTTGTTCCAAAAGGTCCACGGCGAGAGAGTCGACTGGTTGCTGCTGCTAGTCAACATGGGCCCCAGAAACACTGCATCCCCTTATTTGGACCAGCAGTTGTTGTGTGTGTGTGTGTGTGCACACACACACACACACACACACTCACACGCAATGATCTTCATTACCAATCTGATCAATGCCCCCGGCGTTGTTGGGATTATTGATTGGTTAGCAGGGAAAAGCACCGGTTGTGTTGGATATTCAAATGCCCTTGGGTGCCCCAGGGATTCAGAAAGGGCGACACAGTGACACTAAAACAGCTGACTGGGCTGGCCTCGCCGAGGCACCCGAGACAGAACACGGAACAGATCCATCATCATAGAGAGGGTCTACATTACAGCTAGATAGCATGCAGTGGGAGTGCTGTATGGTAAACCAGTGTTAGCATACGGGGTAGCATGCAGCAACCACACACGCTCTGCTTTCCTTAGTGCGTACAGGATTAATCGAGGAGGATCAACACAGCATCAGACCCGGCCAGTATTTGCAGCCATGTCTTTGTTGGGAGGTACTTCTCACACAGAGAAGTAACAGTATGTTAAAGTTAACCGCAGGTTAACCCAAAGTTAACCTGCCAATTGGGATGAAAACATCTCTGGGTAAAATTTTTTAAAGTGCACCCAAGAGTTTGGAACAGTTTGGACATATCTGGACAGACTCAGACAGACAGGTTTAGGACACAACAGAAACCACACAGAGACAAGAGATCCACAAACAGAACGGAAGATAAAACATAAACTGATAAATAGGCGGCTAGATGACTTTATGGGCATCCTAGTGTGATGCCCAAATTTCCTCTGATGGAAACCTTTATGATGCCAGGACTTGAGGATGATCCCGCAGGACTCACTTTAAAAGTCCCAATAGACATAGTGAAACACAGAGAGCCTGGCAATTACATTCTATAGACCACCATCTGTAATCTATGGTATGGATTGCAAGGTGTTTGTGATCCCTGTGTCAAAGTAGGCTAAAGTGGACAAGGGGATGAGCACACCATTCTCTATGCCATGAAGCAAGAGAAAGAATTTAGACTTACACCATCAGGGGTTATTATCTGAAATGGCAAACTAGCACTGACTACCCCCTAGTCCAGGGTCTAAATATTTGGTGGAGGCCCAAAAAACGTCATGGTTTCTTCGGCTGGGTCGAGAGCATACCTTTATCCCATGACTTGAAGGCTGACATCCGCCTCCTACACCCTGAATCCCCAAACCTCCCGACTAAAGGTTACGATCATCTGAATCTGAATGACAGTACAACGGTACAGACCGCCTGCAGTTGAGGAAAATCCTGCGGGTGGGAACAAGCAATAGGTCCAGCCTGCAAGCCATAAGACTCTGCAGCTCGGGGGGGGTTGAGTTGTGCATCAAGAGGCAGAAAGGTTAGTAAGAAGTTAATCATCACAATCACAAGTCATGGTGGCCGTGGCCAGTGTCCCCTTGCGTTGCGCCCCTCCCCCACACCTGTTGTTGCTGCTGTGGTTGGAGGCGTTGCAGTGGGCAGTGCCGCCCGGGCAGGGTCCCGTCATTTGCTCCAGCAGCCGGGCCAGGCGGGCACAGCCACTCTGCCCATGCTGGTAGCAGCACAGGGACTCCACACAGCTGAGGCCCTGCGTCTGCTGGGCTTGTAAAGACTGCAGAGACAGAGATGGAGATGGACGGACAGAGGGATGGAGAGGTAGACCAAAGAAAGAGAATGAGAGGGGGGAGCAGAGAAGAGGGGAGAGTAGAAGGGTTGAGGGGAAGAAGAAGGACGGGAAGCAGAACAAAATCAAACAAGGGTCCATTTTGGATCCAGCATTATGGCGTTATGAGACGACATGGATAGCATGCGGAAACACAAACTCGGGCTGCATATCCAAATCATACAGTACAGAGGACTGCAATGATCACAAAACACACACACTATTATATATATATATATATATAATATATATATACACAACCTGTAAAACACAACATTAGGGAGATTAAACAATAAGACGGACAAAAGGATAATGATGAATCAAAGTCGTGTGCTTAGATTTGATATCGATTACATCTGCTTAGATTTAAGTCAGTGTCCAAGCTGATTTCCAAGGAATTCTCATGTCTATTGTTTTCATTGCATTTTTTCATTTGGATTCCATATAAATCATTTACATGTTCATCCAAAGCTACTTGAATTAAGAATGCTGAAGCATATTGAAGTTCTGCAGTACATTCTTGTTAAGGTAAGGATTAAAAGCCCTCGCTACCCGTTTGGCCTTGCGTATTCCCAGGCTCATTTACATTAACTCTGCCTCAACGTGATGGATCATCCCACACCCATTTCGCAGCTTGCACACACACCCAGGGGCATGGACCATGGCGCCTGCCAGACTCAAAGACACAGGCATGGCCCTGCCTCTGGTTTACCTTGCTGCCTATAACTCGGTTACAGTTGTGCTACTGTACTCTTAATTCTCCACGGCTACCACCAAATAACACTATTGCACCGGGAAGGCAGGCAGGCGGGTAGCGCTATGCAGGAGGACGTGGGGCAGGGAAACGTGAGGTATCAGTTTCCTCTCCGGTTCAACCGAGTCAGCAACTCTGAGGCGGGGGGAGGGAGGGGGGGGAGAGAAGGAAGAGACAGAGAGACAGGAGTAAAGGAGAGAAAGAGGAAAGACACAGACAGAGATGACAAAACTAAGCGACGAGGTGCTGAGAAGATAAGACGCTTTAGGGTCTTGAAGTGCTTGTAATCATTTAGTGTACGACTTCACTACGCAAAATCAACCTGCAATCCAACAGGATAAGCAGTCGCCTGACGGCATATAAATCACTAAGTCTGTCTCTGTGCTCCCAGAGTTCCCGCGTGGCTCTGTTCGGCTGCTGGTGATGCACTTTTTCCTGCAGCGACTACTAATGAAACTGTTGCCATGTCAACCAACAGCCCTCTGAAGAAACAGTAAAACACGGACAAAATCTGAAATATAAATGATTTATATATATCGACGACGGGTCTATGGGAATGCAAAATTTGAATTATTCATAAAAAAGTTCAAAGGGTTTATATAGGTGCAAGATAGAGACTGGAGGGACTGCTGCAGCAGATCCACGACGACAGCCCTGGTCTGCTGATAAAACACTTTGTTTATTTTTTTGTTTATTGGTGAGCAAAGCGGGCCTTGAGTTATGGGGGCTGATTCTATGCTATGGTCTGATGAACACTGAGCCGGTCAGATCCCTGGATGACTTGGTTTGGCTCACTGTACCCAATCATTGGAAACGGGAGCAAGCACTTCACGACCAATCAATGGTGAGCGTAGACCGCGAGACGCTGAACCAGAGCCATGAGAGGATTCAATTACAGGGTTTATGAGCCAGAGTTAGCCACTGTCAAAATATTGGTCCATTGATTGTTTTATTGGTCTTAGCTGTTAACTAGTGTTTATGGATGTTGTATTAAAAACTAACCAAGGTGTTAGTGACAGCTAGAGTTAAAGCTAGGGCTTGTAAGGTGTGGATGCTACAGCTTGGACACTCTGCTTGGCTTCCAGGGGTTCAACAGTTCATTTGTTTTGTGCAATGCTATTTTGATTTTCACCAACAGATTATGGCTGGTCTACTAGGCAGTGCAATGCACACAAATCCATTATGGCACATAATAACCATGCTGTGTTAAATGGTTGCAGGACACGACGACACAAAACAGCATTAGTCCAGTGTTTACAGCATCCAAAAATACAGAAAGAAACACGTACAAGGAAAACTAAAGAATTAATAAAATGACTTGGAAAGGATGATGGAAAAAGGGAAAAGGATCAATTGCAGAGTACTTATAAGATGCCAAAGAGTAGATCAGTAAAGAAAGGGGGGTGGTGGGGGGGGGGGGAGAGGACATGGAAGCCAGCATACCAACAGCAGCATGCTTTCGTCCTCCAAGCTCTGATGAATGACATCAATGGTGGAGGAAAGGGACCATGGGGGCAAACCTTGGAGGTAGGGCGATGGAGGCAGGTTTTGGGTTAAACAAGGGAGCTCGTGGCTTTAAGGGGAACCAGCTTGAAAATGTATGTTGGGCAGCAAGCAAGGCCCCACAAGGACAAGTCAGGGACCAAAAGGTGACTGCGGGTTTACAGGCAGAATAAGGCTCAATTTAACATCTCCCAGAAGATATAAAAATCAAAAGCGTGCATGTGAAGTTAGGAAAGATCATTCTCAAGGTTAAAATAAGGTGGCTTGTTGCAACACTCTTACGCTGGATAGTTGTGTCAGATAAAGCATTGGGTTTTGGTGCAACCCCGTTCTGTTGTAGCCATACGATAAAACAAAATGCTAATGCTGAAAGGGTGGTGGTGGTGGTAACAAGGTGTTGAGGGCGAGGCAATGAGGACACGGTGGAGGGAAGCGGGTTGGGAGCTGCGTGTGGTACTACCTAGGGAAGCAGGGGTCTGGGCCAGGGGCGGCAGGGGGAGGAGAAGCAGCTAGCAGGTGCCAATTGTCCTCCCCTGGGCTCCGCTGGGCTTTAACAGGGTCATATTCTGGGCCGACTGAAAGCTCATCCTCGTCCATCTGAGGGGCACAAGACGCTAACTGTCAGCCCCGTCAATCGGTCAGCCGGGCGGCTGCCGAATGGCTAGCTCGCTAATCAGTGAGTAGGCGGCTTAAATCATTGGTTAGTCGGCAAGCCAGCCAGTCAATGCAAAAGAAAAAGAAAAGTATCCGTCAGCGGCCTGCCAGGTTAGTTTGTGCAGGTATACAAGCAGAACCGCCGGTCACAAAGCACTTCAGCCTGTAGATGGGGCACACAGTTAATAATCTCCAAGTCCGCCATCTACAGTCTACATTCACATAGCAGAATATAGCATACAGACAACCAGAAATAACACTGGTTTCCCCTCCTTTAAAGCCATTCTCCAGTGATGTTGCCAATAATTAAAAAGTCAAAAATCAAATCAAACTATTAAATACCAAATGGTTGTCATTTCAAGTAAAAAATAGATCCCTGACGAAAGATACATCTTTTTCCTAATACTCCTAAATCCCCATTTGAGCTGTGATTTCCTATTCTATCTGAACGTCATTATGGGGTCACTGGAGGACTGGCTTTAATTTCCCAGCAGGAGACGAGACAGGTGAAGGATTTTAACAAAACTGCCAAGCCATTTGAGAAACAGCAGTTAAAATGAGCAGAAAACAAAATAGCCATCGGAAATGGGTCGTCCTCGCGGGACAAGGATGCTGAAATGGCTGCGCTTGGCCTGCTAGCAGGCGCAGGAGCAAAATCCAAGTGTCCAAGTTAATTAACCTGCTTCTGTACCCATTAGACCCATGGAGCCGTCAAACTCCACAAAACCCACAGGGACCCTCAGGCAACTTTTGAGATGACCTCATCCCTAACCTAATTTGCATAAATACTCAATGGGGAAAAAAAAGAATGCTTTCAGTTCTGCTGATTACATTAAGGAAATCATTAACTTCAATGCACTCTTAGAGACCAGGAAGTTTGTGCTGCTGTAGTATCAAATCCAGGAACTGCCTGACGCATTGTTTTCTCAATCATTTATGACCATGAAACCACAAAACAAGAGATTAACTGCAATCCATGAAATGGCTTTTGGTTTTTCTGCTCATTTTTGGCTTAAGTCTGCATTAAAATGTACCTAAAATATCAAACATTTTTTCATTAAAATAAAATCTGTTGCCTGTCATTACTGCCACCAGCATCTTGAGGCACACATTAATAGCCTGTAGATGTGTTAGAAGGTTAAAAATACAAGCATATGCCTTGCAGAAAAAAATCCCCCATCAAGAGTCATTCATAGGTTATGACGTTCTTATGTTGGAAAGCTTAGTTTATGTACACATTTGATTAAGATAAAATGTGTTAGTTGCATTGAAAAATAAATCAACCCTTCAATGTCAAAGGTCACATATGTGAAACCTGTTCTTTTTATGTGACAAACCTGTACCTTAACCAATTGGCACTTTAACGATTAAGATTGAGGAGGTCATTTATTTTCTGACACAATGGACTGGAAGCCACTGCTGCCAAGTTATGGCAACGCAAGCCAAGCAAACTCTATTGAAGCATATTCTTCCGACACATCCCATTTGTGAGCACATTCTCATGCTCTTGCCATCATATTAAGGCACAATTTCCAGGTGCCTTCACCCATCAGCACTACTCATGAGTAGTGCCCATTGGCACTACTCATCGTGATGATCCGGTATCAGAGAGGCCAAACCCAGCAACACATGCACTGTCGATTAACTAACGGTTCGTAACAATCAGTCAGACCACAGCCTATAGTTCCAAAGGGATGTTCCATGCAGGCAGCTGCGACCGGGACGAGATGTGAAAGGTCTTTGGTGGTGCTGGGAGGCGAGGCACATTGATAGAGAAGTACACCATGCTAGGGATAGGGTAGCGACTGGGGTATGGGTCACCCATGGGGTGAGTCTATTTACCATGCTACAGTGAGCTTGGTAGGATCCGTTGAAACATGTCTTAGGGATACATTAATGAAGGCTTGCCCAGGGAAAATGGGATTGCAAGATGGCAGGAAGGTCAGCCACAGCTTGCCCATGCAGCAATCAGTTTGTGGCATACCAATCTGAGTGTGACCAGATGCAGAACTAGCTAAAGGGGCTTTGAGTGGTGGATTTGGTGATCCGGTGAGATTTGAAGACTATGCATGAAGTGAATTTTCATTTGGCTAGCACTGTTCTTAATATTACTCACCCAACACAGGATCTGTTATGCCAAGTCCTTGACACGATTACTACCAAAAAGGAGCATCGGTCTAATGAATTAAGGCGTGTCACTGTTGTTCAACAGAGCAAGCGTATCATGCTGTGGGAGGCATAAGCAATGGAGTTGCGTCTGAAATGTCAACATTTCAACTGACCAATTGGAGACAAGACATGCAATAATGGCCGACTTGGAGTTATGTACCATAACTCCATGTGCCATAAGTCCACGGACTGACAATACAGAGGGCTTGCTTGCTTGCTTTGTGGGAATAGGAGGGTTCAGAGAGTAGGAGGAAATCCCAAAGTCTCTCAACCGTCCTGAACTAGAATGTTTCTCAAGAATAGAACGTGCCAATCCACTCAAACCATGAATTTCTCTGTATAAATCCTTTTTTATTTTGCCTACCCCTGAAAATAATAATAGCTATAACTTTAGAACAATTAAGGCCACTAGATTAAGGCCACTTAAGGCCACTGCTAATGGGAAATCTTACATGGTGCAGGTTTAAGCATTCATAACAGAAGAAAGAAGAAATGTGATGGCTCATTGTACAAAGCAATATTTCTACTTTATGAAAATGCATAGCAGAGAGAGGGGGAAGTAATGATATGGCTGGATTTACAAGCCATGTTAATTAATGCCATTGTCAACATTGGCAGTGACAAACCGCTGGGATAGAACTAGGGTTATTCCTAGCCGACACTTTAACATTATCAATGAAACAATGTTTTAGTTTGTCATTTTGCAAGGATATATATATAATAACACATCATATTGCATGGTAAGGTGCAACATAATGTAAATAAAATAGTTTTGAGAGACTATACATAAAATGCCAATTCTACAAAGTGAAATATTGCACATTCTCCTTTTCTTCTTTTATGTCTGTTAACAGAAGGCCCTCTGTTTCTGATGGTGTTCTATATAACGTGTTATCCCAGGACCGGCTCGCTCTGCTCTCCTCTACCTAATCTTGCCCAGCTGGGTCTTGGCTCGGGACAGAGGCTGCAGAGCGATGAAGTCATCCCCTATGACCACGCGGTTGGAGTACATCTATACAGGGACAGGGAGACAGGAGAGGGCACGCACACACACACACACACACACACACACACACACACACACACACACACACACACACAATAGAGGCTCACAGACAGACGCAAATACAGGGGGGGGAGTTTCCAAACAAGAGGATGTGCGCGCACGCACACACACACACACACACACACACACACACACACACACACAGGACAACACGTGTGAAAGGTTAAAGCAGAAACAACAAACACCACAGAAACATTGAAAAGGTTGGAAAGTTCTAGACAAAGGAGAAAGTGGAAAGTAAGGAAATTGTGTTTTCCTGCATTACATGAAGCAGTGGTGTGTGTGTGTGTGTGTGTGTGTGTGTGTGTGTGTGTGTGTGTGTGTGTGTAATCACGGGTGTGTCAGCAGGGAACACAGTGAGTGTGTGTGACTTATTGACCGTACTATTCCTGTCAACAAGAGAGTGGTTCTTTGAGAAGAAGGCAAACCGCAGCCTTTGGAGAGGTTACCGATGTCCCGGATAGTGTGTAAAAATACTCTTCAGCTCTTCTTCCCCCGATTTAATTTCAATGCCATTTCATTTTTTAAATTTACAATTAAATTGGTGCTTCCATGCGGTCGCACTGAACTTGTGTGTTCACGTGGAGCTTAGATTGATGAATTCAAGAATAAGATTATTGTCACTCAAATCTTGAACAGGGACTCACTCAATTAAAATCAAGTTAACATTTCATCTCATGTGCATCATTTCATAACTTCAGCCCTAAAAAATTTGAATGCCCTCCCCCACAGTACCTGGCTCTTCTGGGTGCCGGTGGGGTGCAGGTGCCGGTAAAGGACCTTCTTCAGCATGTCGGGGAACAGACAAGTGACGACGATGATGACCATGGCGAACCAGACCGAGCCGCTGGACAGGAGCTGGACGAAGACAAAGTACATGTCCTGCGTCTGGACGAAGGGCCTGCGTGGACAGGGAGGACGGGATGGGAGGGGGGGGGGGTGAGGGTGGAAGGGAGGGAGGGAAGCAATAAGGAACACAAAGATGCACATCCGACCATCTACACACACAGACACTGTGGCCATACGACCAATGGCATTATATACACGTACATTATAATGGATTACCCTAGGTTGGCACTGTACGATATGGTAAAAAATATAAACATTTATATTACGATTATTTTTACGAATTGAAATATGATGCACTGTTGGTGGCCGCTAATAATAATGTTTGCATCACAATTTTCATTTTCACTGAAAAAACTTGTTGGGGTCTGTACAAATTGCGATATCAATCATATTTCAATTCATTGTTAAACACAACTCTAGGTCAGTATGACTGACTAGAGTAGTCATTATAAGGACCACAAGGATGTACATCAGAGCATCAGGCTCCTCAACGCTGCCTGTGTGAGTCTCCGTCAACCATGACCCGACGTCATGCCTTTGCTTAGCATTGTCAGAGACACACCAATAACAACATCAACAGCCCCTTGGTCTTGGTCTGTGATTCTCACCAGATGATGCCTCCGTAGAAGAGCGAAAAGATGAAATAGAAGGCGATGGAACCCCAGGTCACAAAGTGGTTCATCCACGTCCAGTAATGAGTCTCCAAGGCCAGCTGCAATTTTGCACACACACACACACACACACACACACACACACACACACACACACACACACACACACACACACACACACACACACACACACACACACACACACACACACACACACACACACACACAGAATAAATTTAATTCTATTCTAACTGATATTTCAACCGCATGTTGATCATTTTAAGGGCAAATCTTGTCACTGTAACTAATTACACTATAACACTGGGTGGCGGCGGTAAGGTGATGTCTTCATTTCATGATACAATGCCAAGACAATAAGACAATAATATTGAATTATTTCCAAGCCCTATTCTGCAGTCAGGATGTCCTCAGGTTGAGGTTGGCCTCATTATATTTGAAGTGATAAGACGGCCTTTTCAGATCATGGCAAGACTAGACCGAGAGAATAGACTGCAGTTCAAATTCTTCACATTAACTAGGGAGAACATGAATGCCTTTCACACCAGTGATGGTGTGTGTGTACCTGCAGAGTCACAGTGATGACCATGACAGTATAGACCAGCGCTCCAAATGTCCAGTTCCCAAACATCTGAAAACAGACACACCAGCTCGCTGTCAGGAAAATAACACCAAAACACCACAGAAACAAACAATATGTACATCAATATAATATACATCTATATATACAGATAGATATATATGAATAGCTTAAAGTTGATATACATTTGTCCGTTTCGGATTGACGCAGGACAAATCTAACTTAAAATCTAATAGTAGATTTATAAGTAGGATATAAGGACAGCTGAGGATGATGCTTAAACTAAGACTAAACTTCTGCTGAACATCAAAAGATGGGTAAAACGGCATGCGGAAAGATAATTATGATTGAAAAGGTTAAAGTGGATAAAATGTAAACTACTCCCAAATCAGGGCGTGAGGGGGGGGGCATGCGCTTCACCACCACGGTGCTTACCAGCTGCCTGTTAGCCCGCAAGATCTGAGGACATGCACAGCGTGACAAGAAGAGAAGGAAAAGAAAAAGAAAAAAAAGAATAAGACAGATGGATAGGAAAAGCAGCTGGAAATACGCAAACCACACAGTGAGTCGTTTGGTCTGGTCTGGGACTGTCCAGACACCACAACACCAAAGGAAGGAGGAGTATTAGAGAGATCGAGATACGAGAGAGGAGAGATCCGAGAGAGAGAGAGAGAGAGAGAGGGGATGACATCACTGTAAGACAAGCGAACACAACTGAGATTGACACAAAGATGGGCACAGAAACAGGTTAAACAAAGTTATATACACAGGCTGGATGGCTGCTTGTTAAGACGGGCTGCTGCTGGTGGTCAGGCAGACAGGCAGACGGGGGGGGACGGGGGGGGGGGATTGACCAGGGCATCACAACAAGAGAAGGGAGAGAGGGAGAGGCTGATAAGAGAGATGCATAGGAGTGTGTGTGTGTGTGTGTGTGTGGAGGGGGGGAACCACAATCAATGAAGAAAGAGGCATGAGGACAAGAAAAGCCGACACGCCCAATTCAATAACTGGCAGAGATTTGTACAGCACATTTCAGAGCCAAACCAAAGAAATCACAGACACACACAAACACAAAAAAAACTTATGAGGACATGATGTTGACCTGCACTGTGCCGTCTGCATTCCAATACTACCAATACAATATTGACCCTTTCCTCGAATATCATAACCGTTTTCCCTACATTTCTTTCTGCAATTTTCTTCAGAGACAAATAACAACAAAACCCACACACAACAAAAGACAATGAAAACCCACACACACAAAAAGACAATAAAAACCCACAGAACAAAAGACAATAAAACACCACACACACCAAAGACAGTTAAACCCCACCCACCCACCCACCACCCACCCACCCACACACACCTGTCCGTTGCCCATGAGGCTGGTTTCCTCTCCGATCAGAGCATAGGACCCGAAGAAGAAGATGAAGGCGTGGCAGAAGCCCAGCAGGGTCCAGTAGAGAAAGGTCCGGAAGGACAGCAGTGAGTTCCTGCTGATATCCCTGCAGGGAAATGCATGCAGACACACGCAGTATTACAGCTGACAGCACCACGAGGGGTCTGATTTAATTTATTAAAACAGTGCATAGAAGTCAAACTAAAAGTGGATGTCCATGCACAAAAGGTGAAATATCAACTCAGGCCTGCATTAAAAAATAAATTATATTAACCTTCATTGCCGTCTTTTTCCAAACACAGCATTAGAACCTCGCAAATCCACATGCAGGCTATATTATATTTCTTTTCAAATTGAAAGGTGCTTATGGAATATAGTTATGGCTCCCTACAAGTACAAATAACACTGCTGCTTTGAATGTTTATGATAACATGGATCTAGAACCAATAATTGATATTGCGTGAAATTAAATGTGTGAGAGGCATCATTATGCGGACCAACCAGCGCCCTATGAGGAACTACTGGCAGCTACAGCCTTGGTGACAGACACACGCTTCATCCAATCACCTGCCATGGATTTCTTTGGCCAAAACGTTTCAAAGCACAGCCACCCAGATGGTTCTGTGTAACAAACCATCTGTCAGCAGGTTAGCGTGTCAGGTTAGCATATCTGCCAGTTAAACTAAAACTCAAAATGTGCAACAACAAAAATAAATATATAAAATAAAATGCTTTCGCAAAGCGCTAATTAGTTATCATGGTGTAGCATAAAACATGTTTTTTCGGGGTTCCCTGGGAGGGGTGGGGTCTTCCTGACCTGTAGAGGGCAGGCTTCGTCTGCAGAACGTGTGGGTGCACCAGCTGCTCAAACAGGCTGTACACCAGGATGGGCAGAGAGGTGAAGAAGATGTTGTACAGCGTCAGGTACGCACTGTCATACAGGGTCTGGATGTTCATGATGGAGGAGAGAGAGAGAGAGTGAGAGAACAGAAATCAATTACAAGCTTACTTTGTTGAGAAGAGTTTTAAGATGAAAGCATCAAAAGCATAAATGGATGTGAAAAGACAGAGAGACAGACAGAGAGACAGAGACAGAGAGAGAGTATACTACAACTTGGCGTTACAGGTGTTACAAATACATTTGAGCGAGACAGACACACATACTTACTTGTTGTGAAAACAGACAGAAGAACTGGTATAAAAACTGTGGTGTGATAAAGCACACATTCTAGAAGAAGAGACGGTGAGAGAGACAAAGGAGAAAAACATTACTAACAAACACTTGTAAAGTTACTTTGACATCATTATAGCCAGTGCGCTATTCTAAATATAAACAGCATATTTACATTCACAGATTTTTGATAAAACATCCAATTAACTAGGTTTACCTTGTGGAACAGTACACCTTGATGAAATGTACTGTAGAAGGTTTGCTTATTGAACTGAATCTGGGCCTGTTCATTTAGCTACACAACTACAAAAAACGAAAAACTAGACTAAAAATAACGAGAGAGGCTAAGGGTAAGCGACATGAACCACTGTGTGACGTCGGGTTGAGAATCACCTTGTAAAAAAAGTATTGTACAAGATTAGCTATCCGTATGTAGTAGAAGTGGCCGTGGACCAGGAGCAGTTTGGTCAGGAACCTGAACCTGGCGATTGCATAGTCACTGTTTCTCACCGCCTGCCGACCCTCCTTGCCCATGATACCTGACGGGGGGACATACAGATACAGATACAGGCACAGGCACAGGTGCACAGGTACACACACACACACACACACGTTAAACCGTGTTACGGTTCAGCAGTGAAGACCTGCGTGCTTGCATTGAGGCATGCGTACCTATTCCCACATGGGCCTCCTGGATCATACTGACATCGTTGGCTCCGTCTCCGATCGCCAAGGTGATGGGCTTCTCTGGGGACGTCTTGAACATATGCACCACCTGAACACCGCATGAGAAAGAATCACCTTCTGACAACTTTCACCTTGATTCAAAGGAGGGGGGGGGGGGGGGTTGCTCTTAAAGTAAAGCAAGCAAAACACAGATGAATTTTGAACTAAACAATCTATAATAATGTAAATCAACTACTCTCAACTACTGCCTCTCTAGAGAGTTTGTGGCATGGTGACTAGGAGCTCTTAATGTTAACGGTGGCTGAGGGAGGGGGTCAGTGGGCCCAGCCCCATGTACCTTGGCCTTCTGCAGGGGGGCCATGCGGCAGCAGAGGACGGCCGAGCAATTCTTGCACACGTCCATGAAGAGCTTCTCATGCTCGCGCAGCGCCAGAGACAGGCTGGCGCCATCCACCACCAGGCCATGCTGGATGACGTTGTCCTCCTTTATCCTGGGGAGGGAGGGGCATCATAGAGGTCGATCGTGGGGTAGGGAGGGGGGGGGGGGGGGCAGGAGGTAATGTTGGAACATTGAGTCCAAACAGATGGGGAGGGAAAAAGGTCCGCAGGAAGAAGTCAGAGATATGATGAAACAGGGACAAATAAAAAAGTAAGGAAATAAAAACTAGACGGAGTAGCAAAAGCCCACAGTTTTAGATTAAAAAGATAATAAAACTAATGTGCCTCGGGTAGAAGTGTTCGTGACGGCATAAAAATCAATGCACAAATAATGCCGATGCCGAAATCGATGCCGTCGCCATAGCAACACATCTCATGTCATCGCCGCGGTTACCCACGAGAACAACCAATCGCTCGGCGGGGCCTCGGGGGATTCTGACAAGCAATGCCCACCCCCATCTCAGCAGTATCAAAAGTCCCTCTGACATCTGTGTGCCTCACTGCCCAACCAGTGTTCATTTTGGCAGCTATTTTAGATTTAGTCTTAGTCTTTAGATGAAAATGCATATTAGTTTTAGTCACATTTAGTCATTTTTATCCTTCTTAGTTTTCGTCTAGTTTTCGTCGACGGAAACTCAGAGCATTTTAGTCTAGTTTTAGTCACATTGATAAAATAAGATGACCGGAACTGCTGTGAACAACAGACCGGGTATCCTTCTAATGATGTATTGCATAGATCGACATACTGCGCGACGATTTGATGCATTCATCTGATTGATAAAAACCCGACAATGCGCGCCTGCCCCCCCCCCCTCCTCGCTGGACCTTATTAACTGTTATGCGTCTTAATAAGGTCTAGTGACCACCGCCAGAGTGTCGCATTTTCTTCACATTCTCCCGTCTATGATGATCTTTTGATGGTTTGTTTTTTTCCCACTGTAGAAACAACCACCATCTCCATCTCCTCTGGGGCACGGTGGCACAGTGCTTGCACTGCTGCCTCACAGCAAGAAGGTTCTGGGATCGATTCCCGCCTGGGGCGCTATTAACTGTGGGGTGCCCAGGTGGGTGATCTCCCAGGTGGGTGATCTCCCGGCCTTTCTGTGTGGAGTTTGCATGTTCTCCCCGTGCTCCGCGGGGTCTCCTTACGGAGTAAAAGAACCCCAATTAAAAAAAACATGTGAAGATCGCCTCTCCTGTCCACATCCCTGACCAAGATGTGGACATAAAACCTGGAGCTGTTGGTCCCCGGGCGCCGTCAGAATGGCTGCCCACTGCTCCTGGCTGCCCCTGGAGGGGCAGCAGGATGGATCAAATGCAGAGGACACATTTCCACGGGCCACCCTCCCTGCATGCGCGTGTGTGTGTTTGGCGGCCGCCACTTCCCGCTGTGTGTTGTGTGACCACTATGTGTGGATTAATAAAGATCTTCTTCTCTTCAAAGTTATTCATTATTTAATTCAATGAATAATTTCGTGTTGTCTCTGACTGGACTTTGACAGCTGTCACCAGGCTAGTTAAGTCACGGGAATGGCGCGCTGTGATTGGCCGAGCGGATATATCTGAGTCTGCTGAAAATCTGCCGTGGCGTTTATCACAGTTTGGAAAGAAAGGGAATAATATAATAATATAATAATATAATGATATAATAATATAATGCAGAGAAACTATCCGGGTGTCGCGTTTTGCGGAAATTGAATGTAGAACTTTGAATAGTGATCAAATGGCAAACTCCTGGTGGCGAGAACTCGATTTTTAATTAAATGTCGCTTATCGCGTTTTGGAACCAAACTCTTTAATAATTCATTAAATTTTGAATGTCCGTTAGTCCACCACTAACATTTTCGTCTCGTCTCGTCAACGAAAGTAAAAATAGATTTAGTCACAGTTTTTATTTTCAAAGATCCGTTTGTCACGTCAACGTCACGGGAAAAAGGTCGTTAACGCATATTTTCCGTCAAACATTTCGTTAAGAAAATTAACACTGTGCCCAACGCTGCTGAGACCTGAGCTCATGAGAAAATGTTCCTGCCCCTCCCTCTACACACATTAAATTACCGATTCATTGTTATTTCACAATTTATTTGCTGATCCAAGATGTGGTGAATATTTCATATTGAGCAAATCAAAGGAAATCAATTTGAATTGATAATGGGAAAAAAATTATTTGTACCCCCGTTACAATTAGATAGGATCCAATACCCTTAAACTGGTCTCACATATCAGACTTCAGATTATTTATCTAAAGATAAAGATCTTTTTCGCTGCATATTTGTGTCGACCAATCATGTTGCTGGAGGTCAGGATTCGTCAGCGTGTCATTGGCTAACAGTAGGGCTGGGTTCAAAAAAATCGATTTCCCGATTCAGAATCGATCTTTATTTGAATGAGCGATTATCGATTCATAAATCCCGAGATCGATCTTTTATGCCTTTTCCTGCTTGCAGCTTCAACCCGCAACGAGATCTCGTGGCCAGATCTCGCTCGACGAGAATTGGCCAGATCTCGCGCGACGAGAATTGGCCAGATCTCGCGCGATGAGAATGGGCCAGATCTTGCAAGACGAGAATTGGCCAGATCTCGCGCAACGAGATCTCTCAACACAGTTGAATCTGAAAGCATGGCGGGGGCTGCTCCACTGAAGTCACTGCCGGGTCTAAAGTCAGATGTCGGTTTTAAAAAACATGCCGACAGAGAAGAGCTTGTTCCCCAAGATACCTAATTCTGAATACCTGATTTATTGCACTATTTTCAGTTTTTTGTACATTTCAATTTCTAATGCAAGACAGTCACACTACAGCAAAGTGTGTTTTCCTGAGGGATAAGTGATGTCTTCTTGTTTACAGGTAGGCTGTTTGTAGACACTTTATTTACACTGTCTGCACTAATGAAAGCATGTCATGTTGAATAAAAAGTACATTCATGTTACTGCTTTGGGGTCAATTCTTAATGTAAACATTGATGTTTTTAACAGGTTGGAGGGTTCCTTGTACCATTTACCCCAGTAGTTCTCTGAGAATATTTCATATTCAAGCAAAATTGGTATTGTAACAAAAATATCCCTAATCGAATCGATATCGAATCAAATCGGGACCTTGTGAATCGGAATCGAATCGTTTTGGGAAATCAGTGTCGATACCCAGCCCTAGCTAACAGTGAACACAAAATCATCCAGGATTAGTAAACTGTAAAACAAGTGTCTGTAAAGGTTTCAAATCAACAGTGTAGACTGGCCACTGTAGAAATACAATGATTGAAATCCTGTCCATAAAGCTTCATCCACTCGTGTGCGTGAGTTCCTCTTGGTTAGAATATCTAACAATAACAAAACAGGAACCAAGCGCCCCTTTCATCCATGCACTGCAACCCAGAACTTATCTCGACATAGAACATCGGCAGACATAGAGCACAAATCTGGCCCAGGCTCGGTGCCGTCTCCCCCCAGGAGTTCTTGTCTTTCCACCAGGAAAATGGTGTTGGCCGAGTTGTGAGTTTGCAGCGAGCCAAGTCCTCGCTTACAGAATACCCACCTCCAGTGACGTGATTGATTAAAACAAACATGAGGCGAAAGAAAGTGAAATCCTATCAGACTTTGGATTATGAATCTAAAGCCTTATTTTGTGAGACTACCCCTATAAAAACAAAATGTGTAGTCCCCCCCCCCCCTCATACCTCCTGGCCAGTAGGCGGAGCTGTTCGGCACACTCGTTGTCCGTGTGCTGCTGCAGGAGCTCCAGGATGTTCATGGTGCGGTGGAAGTGGCCGCAGGACAGGCTGACACTCACCGCCGTCTCGTGCTTGTCGCCTGTCAGCACCCACACCTTGATGCCGGCCAGCCGCAGGGCCTCGATGGTCTCCTGCACCTTGTCTTGGAGCCTAGAGTGGTGGGACGGTGCATTGGCAAAGATAAATATACAAAAAAAGAACAAAGCTAGAATATTCATACAAAAATGTGGACGCTTTGCTTCCTAATGCAACCAGTTATGGTATCCTTGGTCTCATGAGAGAACATATTGAAATATGAATTTTTTAATACGGACTTTTGAGAAAAGGAACTAAATCAATGAAGGCCAAATGTAAAACACACCAGGTAGGATGTGAGCGGGGCAAGTGAGTAAATGGACTTCTGAAGAAGTTCCCCAACGGGTTCATCTATACTAAACCAAAAATATCAACCAACACTAAGCCAAGACTTTTTGTATGCACATTATTAAAAGGCCAATTTCTCAAAAAATAGTGGGCACAAATTTGTTCAAATCAGTGTGAGTGAGCACTCCACCTGACTGGCGTGGCATATCGTGATGTGCACAAACTGGCATGAATAAAAGCCTTTCGTGTTCATATAAAAAGCATGTATTAAAAGTCTTGGATATTTTATTTGAACGCATAAAAAGGGGGAGCGTAAACTGTTTAGAGTATCACCAGGGTTATCGGCTACACATTAATCTTTAAAATGGCTCTAGAAGGAAAAAACGTCAGGTGACCAAGATGGTGCGGTTAAAGGTCCTCCTTGATAATGGAGAACTTTCCTTTTGATTCTGCCCCAGGAGAAATTCATTACAGAGACTCAAAGAGTAGGAAATGGACCGAGGAAAGCGAGATTAAACAGCAGAGTCGTAGAAAAAGATGTGTGCGAGACACAAAAGTGGGAGATGGAGGGAGGAGGGGGAAGAGAGAGAGAGAGAGATAAAGCGAGACAGCGATACGTGAGAAAGTGAGAGAATACAGTAGTAGGAATATATTTACAATGTGAGACAGTAAAGATAGAAAGGGTGAGATGGAGAGAAGAGTGCAGAACACGGTCATATTAAGCAGGGTGAAGCTTATGCTGGGAGCAGATGGTGCAGCTATAAGCAGGCATCACCCACATCCATCTCCAACATGCTGCTGGAGCGAAGCCTCCAGCTGCCTGTTGGGGGAGCAGCACTGTGGCTGGGAGAGCAGCACTGTGGCTGGGACGCATCGTCATCGAGAAGAGCCAACCATGAAAACTTAATGAAGAGCAGTCTGATTGTAATCCGGTTGCTCTGAGCCCCATGCGGCTCTGCTCCGCATTCTCTGCAACACTGCGGTGCAGCGGGTGTCTGCACTTTTGTAGCCGTTGGGCTCCTGCATGGTTTACGAGGCTTCTGCTTCTTCTACCTGTCTGTTCTCCATTTCTTTTCCGCATTTTATCACACACAGTTTATACTCTGACTAATATTCCTACATTGATTTGATTCCAAATCAATGTTCAGGCCAAAATAGATTTGAATCCAAATTAATGTTCAGTGCAAACTGATTTGAATCCAAATCAATGTTCAGTACAAACTGATTTTTGAAATCAATGTTCAGGACATACTGATTTGATTCCAAATCAATGTTCAATACAAACTGATTTGATTTGAAATCAATGTTCAGGACATACTGATTTGATTCCAAATCAATGTTCAATACAAACTGATTTGATTTGAAATCAATGTTCAGCACAAACTGATTTGAAATCAATGGACCTCATTCACGAACGCAGTTAAGAAAAAGTTAAGAAGAAATTTCTTCTTAACTCCACTTAAAGAAAGTTTTCTTATCTGGGATTGGTTCTTAGCTAAGAACAGGATTTAAGAACGCGGAAAAGCAGTCGTAGCGACCTATTTGGAGTGCGCCCATGTTCTTAAGGGCTGAATTTGTGAGAAATCATTGGTGATTGCGTTCACATCAATTCTACAGACATCCTCGGATGTAAATAATTATAATAATAATAAATACGAGAATATTTGTATCATTAACAATTACGTTTCACATGCATAGTCATGATTCTACGAGGCATCGTGATGTCCTAAAATAAATGAAAAGCACGAACACGAACACATGCCAAATGGCATGTGAATAAATAATATAAGCCACTAATCTTCAATCGCTGTGGATAGACATAGGGGAATAGAATTGACGATCTTACATTCTGTGAATGAACATGTGAATATCCATAACACAAGAAATATATCATATGGGCCTACATAATTATACATAATATACATTCATTATACATCGGGCCCAAGCGACGTATTGTTTGTTTAGGACATGGTGGCCATCACAGATATTTGCCGCCCAGGATGCCGCAATTACGCTCCCGTGAGGGCCGCGCGGTCAGGCTCCGAGTCAGCGTCTCTGGGGGGGGGGGGGCGGGGGTCCTGTACTTTCGCGGTTCTGGATGGTGGGGGGGGGGGCTGTGGAGTAATCGCTGGAGGGACATGTCCCCAGCGTCCCCCCTTGGTGGAGGACATGTCCCCAGCGTCCCCAATAAATTCTATGGCGCCCATATCAAGATCCACAAGTAGCCTACTCATGTATTTAACTCAACTGTACAATTGAATCTGCTCTCAGTCCGTCTTGTTCTCTATTGTTATTTTTCATTGTTGGTTCTATTTTCTACTTGCTTAGTTTGTACATTGTAAGAGCCAGTGGAGAAACATTCCACTGCTCATCTTACTGGTATGATGTTGGCATGTGACATGTGACTGGTTTGGCGGCGGTGCACCAATCGGTTTTCACTTGTTCGTTTTGGCATGATTCTGTGTGCACACGGTCCTGTTGTTGGCCCTTATAAAGGAGCTGGCGGGCGTGTCTGTATGCTAATTTCAGGTGTACGAGCACGCGTGTTCCATTTAAGAATGAGTGGCATTCCTCATGTGGGGAGCGCAGCTGAGAACACATTTCCCCGCGTTCATGAATCCGGCGGACAGATTTCTTAAGTTTGTTCTTACGAAGTTCGTAAGAAGATATTTAAGAAGACACTTAAGAAAATGTTTGTGAATGAGGTCCAATGTTCTATGAATGATTCTGTATTTATGGAATGATTCCCGTACACATGCAAAGCAGCGTGGTCATGTTAAGGCCAGCTGCAGTGAGACAGGGTGGGGGGCGGGTGCCTACCTGTCCTCCACCCCTGTGGCTCCCAGCAGGTGCAGGTCCCTCTCGATGAAGGCGAAGGCAGCCTGCAGCCGCTCCTCCCGCTGCTGCAGGGCGGTGCGCGCCGCAGTCAGCTGCCGCTCCACCTCCGAGTACTCCTCCACGCTGAAGTGGCGACACGCCACCACCAGGGTGCGCAGGCCTTTCTGGAATGGGGTGAGACACGGAAGAAGAGGGGAGAGAGAGAGGGAGAGAGAGACGTGAGGAGAGTTATTATACATTCATGGGAGAGATGCAAGTAAGAAAAAAAAAGTGGGGGAGTTAGCTGAGAGCCAAAAGAAGAGAGCAGGGATTAGGATGTGGAAGAAAAAAGAAAGAGTGAGAGAGAAAATAAGGAAGAATACAAAGAGTTGAGTAGATCTGAAGGCAGCCGACGCCAACAGACTCAATAAACTCATCAGGAAAGCGGGTTCTGTCCTGGGAGTGGAATTGGAGTCTTTGGTGGAGGTCTCAGAGAGGAGGATGTTGAGTAAACTACTCAGTATTATGGACAACGCCTCCCATCCCCTTCACGACACACTGGTGTCATACCAGAGCACCTTCAGTCGTAGACTGAGACTACCGAGGTGCACCACAGAACGCCACAGGAGGTCCTTTCTGCCTGTGGCCATCAAACTCTCTAACTCCTCCCTATAACTCCCCCCTACAAGACAATGAACACAGCAATGTATTAAGACACAGTTCGTAAACTACACTTCGTTATACAAGACACTTCCACTTATGATGTCATTGACATAATTTGTACCCCAAAAAAAAAAAAAAATTCTCCTCCCAAAAGGGTTTTTTATGGGGTGGGTACGGTGTGATCTTTACTCTTTTCTTGTAACCGACTCCTGAGTTACACTATATAAGGTATAACGATTGATTGTGTGATTATTGAATAATCAATGAGGGAGTGTGGTGGAAAAATACCATATTGGCCATTTACAGGCAACATGCCCTCATCTGCATATCATTGAGGGGACCCCTGCTGTGAACAGTCACTGGTATATTCTTAATGTCATGTCCAATAATATTTCACTTCATTTATGCCAAATTGTTTTCACCGTCAGAATATCTTATCTTGCCCACATATTTGTATATTTAACTGTAATTTGCACATACGTTGTCAATCTGTGGCTTTTGTACTGTATCGCTATGCAACCTGGCACAAGAACTTCCTTCGGGATTAATAAAGTTCTATTCTATTCTATCTCTTAATCACAGGACGAGGCAAGACCCGAATCACACTTTGAAATGCCCACTGAACTTCGTTCTTCACACACACACACAAACACACACGCACATCTTGAATGAAAGGAATGTTCCCATCAAGAACATCCAAAGGAGAGATGTTGTTGATCATAATTCATGCGCTGCGGTTTTGTTTGGATGCCGTTTTCCTGAACTAAGCTTTAACACACAACAGGTGCTTTGCTGCTGGCAACCCATACTGTCGGCTTCTGTAACATCATCTCCACCTCCCTGCAGACGTAGAATCATATATCAGAAAAGTCTACTCATTCCTTTTCTCACTGACGGGACCACAAATCTAAACCTAAAAAAATAGAGAGAAGCGATGAAGAAATGTTCAGTTCTGCTACTTTACCCTCTTCACGTTGTGCTATGGGAATTACATGCTAATTGTAGTCAGTCACATATTTTATATTTATAATATTAATATTACAATAAATTCTGTTCTCATAACAAATTAAAAAATATATAACTAATGCCTAATTTTTGAAAAAGAAAGCCCAAAATTAGTTATCATTACTCAAGTAAAATAGTTCCAGCCAAACTAATTAAAGCTTAATGGCCTTCAGGATTAACAAGAATGAAATGTGTTTCTCACCAAAGCAAATTCATCCACATGAAGTCTGGTCTTTTCTATTTCCCCGCTCGTAGAGAAAGGCAAGATGGCCGACTCTGCCCCCTTTGTGAACAGCACTTTACCTCCTGGTGAGTCAACAACACAAGCAGAGAGTCCCGGCTCAGATTTCACCATTCTTTCAAAACAGCTTTGTACAAAGAATGTTGAAGTTAACTGTATTATATATACACACACACAGAGTTATGTATAGAAAGTTTGTTTGTGGTGGTACCTGAGGGAGACTCGAGTATGACACTCATCCTCCTGCGATTTGCATCAAACTCCAAGACATGAAGCATTTTATACCTGACAGACAGACAGACATGACTTTAACATCCTACATCTCAACTTACAATGTTTGTAAGGGAAGAGACAAAGTGGCTACCAATACATTTGTGTTTGATGAAAATATTATCTACATATACATAACATATAGAACATTTTTATTTAAAATGTTATATACATCGATGTCCTTGGATTATATTTTTAAGGACTGCAGCGCACAGGTGGCGCTGCGGCCCGCGGAACCTACTTCTCAGACATGCCGAAGGTCTTGATCTCCATGGTTTCCCCGTTGCTACCGTTGAAGGCCACGCCTATCCTGGGGAGGAGAGCACATCGGTGAGCGACTCGAGAGCGATGAAGCCGCTTGGGCGGGAAATGTCACCGCCGCCGGTTGTCACTCTGTCAAGTGAGGCATCCGTGTGAAGCGCAGCGGTGAGCGCGACGAGAGACACAGAGCTGTCAAGAGCGATTAAATGTCCTGTTAAAACAGAAGCCACCGCTTCAAACGTAAAGGGCTGTTCTGTTGTAGGAGTGGTTGCGCTTGTACCAACTGGGGAATGAAGCAGCTAGGGCCCACCACTGCACTGAATGGTCTCTCAGCCATAACAAACCAACAGACAATATGGCAAAGATCAGTGGAAAGACACACCGCTATGCATCCTCAATGGCATAAAATGCATTATTTGCTTCAGTTTAGATTTGTGTTCCATATTTTAGTTCCACAATGTTCACACTATACTGTTCAATATTCAAGAAGTTTAATTGTCACATACACATACAGGATGTGCAGTGAAATGAAAAAGCGTTCCACCTAGTCAAGGAACCAATGAAACAAAAAATGTAACATTTAAATACCAGGCAAACATTGATAAGGTTTTGGGTAATCATAAGCTCAGATATATTATCTTAAACGTCTCTAGTTTGTGGCAGAGGTTGTCATTTAATTTCCCCGCAGGAAGTGTTCCCAACTGCCCCCTGTAAATCTTTGAATGAGTGAAATTAGCAGAAGTTGTGCAGGTTCCGATAAACAAAGACATTTAAAACTGACAAATATCCTTTGCCACCTGCAGGAAAACGTACAAGTATTTGCTAGGAGGCAGGCATCTCCGAGAGCCTCTGCAGGCTACAGCGACCCAGGTTACCTCACAGCAGCATATTCTGGCTATTAAGGCATAGAAGCTGCAGTGTTTCCAGCAGCGGTGCTGAGGTGTGTGTGAGGTGCATTATGTTAATGCGCGCGTGCACGCAGTGCTGATGTGCACGTGCATACAATGTTGATGTGCACGTGCACACACACAGACTGCTGATGTGTGTGTGCATACAGTGTTGATGTGGGCGTGCATGGTTCTGATGAGAGCGTGCACGGTGCTGAGAGAGGTTTAAGTGTGACCGGTGATTCCAGTAGGGCTCTGGTGCTTTCTTTCTAACTGAAATATAATGAACAACACAACATAAGAACAAATAGCATGCAAGCATATTTTTCGTTTTTGTAGCCATCCCATCGTCTGGGTTTCATAACACTGTTGCTTCTGTTTTACACAATAAAATATGTAGGCTACTTTCTATGTAGCAGTGAACTCTGCCACACACCACCTAAGTGGCTTTTCTGAGCTCCTGCTAGCCTGGAAATCCAGACCTACATCTAGAAAGCTGTAGGTCTGGTAATGAGCAATGAAAATGGCCCAACTCGAGGGGCGGCACCAAGAATGTTATCCAATTCACTGCACGCAATTGGATAACACTACGACCAATCAGAAGAATACACGGGGTGACGTATCCAGAGCGACGGAAACGAGTTTGTTTTGGAGAATAGTTTGACAGAGAGACGTAGATGTAGCCTCATGGAAATACCACGGAGATAGCACTTTGGCAACGCAACGTTAACCTTGTAATATTCTTAGCCAAGGAATATTGAAATAAAGAGATGCAACCGAGTTGGCGTTTATGGATGTTTAATAGAAACTGTGCATGGTACCGAGCATGGGCGTAGAATTTAGTGGGGACGCTGGGGACATGTCCCCACCAATTAATGGAGCACCCCCCATCAGAACCGCGAATTAATGGAGCACCCCCCCCCCATCAGAACCACCAATTAACGGAGCACCCCCCCCCCCCATCAAGAACCGCAAATTAACGGAGCACCCCCCCCCCATCAGAACCGCGAATTAACGGAGCACCCCCCCATCAGAACCGCGGATTAAGCGGGAGCACCCCCCCCCCCCCATAGAACCGCAAATTAACGGAGCACCCCCCCCCCCCCATCAGAACACGAATTAACAGAGCACCCCCCCCCCCCCCAGACAAAAATAACATGTTTTCAAAGTCATTAGAACTGTAATGGTTTTATAAGTACTCGTATCGGTATTCGCTATCGGCAAGTACTCGGTCTGAAAAAAAGAGTGGTATCGGTGCATCCCTAGTTTGTAACAGATACTCAGTCAACATTTCGATAGCCATCTTGCAATGTTTACTGACTGATTCCGGACTGATTCCATCGCAGCGCTGACGTCATCTGTTTAGCCCGCCTCTGGCCCGCCTATATCAGATACACCGATGTGATTGGTTGATGTTCGAAACAACAGGCATAGCTAATGAGCATGTTACTCGTTACCAGAGTACTCGCTGAGCAAATTCTAATTGTGCTCTCGCGAGAACTCTGGATTTCCAGGGTAAGCTCCTGCAGCACACAGGTGCAAATGCTGTGTCAACCTGCTAATTGAAGCAAGCAGAAAAATGCAGCCCTTTCTGTGCGCTTTCCCTGCCGCGTGTGTGTGTGGTGAATGGTGATGGCTGGTTTAACCTGTGTGCCTTGATTATTCTCATGCTCCATGTGTCTGCAGCCTCACCCAGCCCCAGAGTCTAATCAGAATGACGCGGGTCAGCTGAGGCTGCTTACAAACAGCAAACACACACACACTCCACATTGTTTTACTTTTTGTCTTCATGCTTCCTACATTTAGGCTGTGTCCGAAATCATTCACTCCTTACTCATTATCTAGGGAGTTATATGTAGAGTACAGTAGTCCAGAGTATAGACTACTATATAGTATAGACTATACCGTATAGTGAGATCATGGGCAAAATGAAAAAAGATTCCTTCAGACACTACTCGGGTCACTATTGGCGCAGAATGAAAACTTGCCAGATCACAGCCGGCTAGGGCTGGTGGAGAGGGTGAACCAACCATAATAAATACATCACATTTCACAGATACATTACCTGAACTGAACTTCCCAGTAGATTGGAAGACTTGATTGAATCGTAAACATCCGTAATTGCCCCGATTATTCTTTAATGTGTACGCAGCATTACTCACTATGCTACTGCCAAAGGATGATAGAGCTGTGTTCATGCTAAACAGCCATGCTAGTCAGAGCCAGAGGTTATGGCCAAGCAATCGGCCACAAATGCAGAGTGCATTCTGGTTGTTGGAGGCTGATAGCGCATATAGGAATACTGCAAAATGTAGTGCTTCTGAGACAGAACTCCTGGGTTGCTGTCATATAGGAATTAATGTCCGATACTCTCAACCCCATTGTAAATACAATACTATCTACAGAAATCAAGTTCAGCAGCAGAAAAGTGGAATTCTACACAAAACATCAGAATAGGACCTGGTGTGCATTGTGCATCACCAACAATCACATTTGTGATTGCAACAAGTGACTGCTTGCAAAATAATCCCATAACGCTTCAATAAGCAGCGGGCCTGAAGCTGTCTGTGGCTATTGTAGAGTGGAGATAAGGTGCTCAAGTGAACTTATGCCAGGAGTAGGCATTATTCAAAAACGTCAAACTTCAGAGACAAACTGATGAATGATAACGGAACTGGTGAGCAACAAAATATCAACGCAGTGATATTTCCACTTGTTATATTATTATAAGATAAGACAAGATAAGATAGAACTTTATTCATCCGTCAGGAAAGACTTTTGCCATAAGAATAAAAACTATAGAAAAATAAATGTACCGTGTATAAGCCGTGTATAAGTCTAAAGTATAATAATAATATGAAAACCATTTGTAAATAGCAGGGTCCATCTCTTGAGACGCCAAGCAACAACACTATCAGGGGACCTATTAGGTCACACGGCTGCAACTTGCTCTGCAATCCACCACTGTTTCGTCTTGTCGTGTATCTTTTGAGACGGAACAGTTTTAGATTACAGGTTGCGTCAAGCCCATTTCAGCGCAAAGATACGCAAGTCAAACAGTGTGTGTGTGTGTGTGTGTGTGTGTGTGTGTGTGTGTGTGTGTGTGTGGTAGTACCTCTTGGTGGCCTCCACCAGGGCCTTCTCGTCAGGAGAGGAGGCGTAGTACTCCATCTGGCTGGCGGAGAAGCCGTTGGCATAGGCGAAGGGGTCCCCGGCGCCCCCCAGCCTGTCGGGTTGGTCGTAGCTGATCTGCACCGTGTGGCACAGCGACACCGCCTTGAGGAACAGCAGCTCCTCGCCCGTCTGGAGGGGCACAGGGAGCAAGCACGCACGGTGAGCATATGAGGAACGACTGAGCGAGGAAAGGACAAAAAGATGCTCAAATTCTCCCGTAATGCTCAGATAGTATTCACAGGGTTTGTACAGCCCAGTTCAACCACTTTCAAGGTAAGCTAAACCCAAAATGTCCAGACACGTGAAGCCTTTATGATCTCACATCTAAATTGTTCCTATAAACTGGCACGATGTTGAGGCGAGCAATGACAACATCCACCTGTTCTCTAGTGGCTGATGAGCAGGTACAATGGTTAGCTAGCTATCTTCAAGCAGATGGTCGCGCTCATGATGTGGAGCACAACGGAGAAACGATCCCTTTTCATTTTGGAGCCCATGGAGCCAATCTAGCGCCCGTCTGGTCAAATATGACGACAGGATCATTTCATTTCAAATAACACCAGATTATGTTGAAAAATCAAGCATTTTTAAAGTAGTGCATTTGAATTCAAGCATATCCTAACCTTGAAAACATAGACTTTTGGACTTTGTACGAACCCTGAATTTACAGTTGAACCATTTCAAGTTGTAGACAACAAATGTAGAGGATTTTGTTTCAGAGAGACTAAAATAAAACACGACACATGTTACAAATACGTGTTAATTCACACTGACATATGGGGCAGAGGGGAAACAGCAGACCATGCTAGTAGGCTATACAGCAAGAGCTTGCTAAGAAGGCGTAACCATCAATAACTTCGATCCCACAACCTTGCCCTCTCTGAAGCCTTCATAAATCACTATGACAGTTCTGTCTGGAGTTGGAGTGGCAGCAGAATGTTTTTGCTTGATTTTCTTGAGCCGGTTGTCACAAAGTGCTGTTAAGCTCAAGGGAATTGAGCGTGTGCCAAATGTTAATGCACCTTTGTATAATTGCATAGAAATATGATGGAGAGAGCGAGAGAGGGGGAAGAGTGAGTAATATGAGGAACTGTGTGCCGGGTAGGAAAGGTACAGTTGTGGTCAAAAGTGTACATACACTTGTAATGAACATGTACAGTATGTCATGGCAGTCCAGAGTTTCCAATAATTTGATGCAGTGACACAACTGTGCCATGCACTTACGAACAATTGTTTGCACAGTTGATCTTGGGACCTGGAGCTGCTTTGAAATTGCTCCAAGTGACTTTCCTGACTTGTTCAAGTCAATGATCCGCTTTTTCTGATCCGTGCTGAGCTCCTTTGACTTTCCCATTGTAGTGTTTGTGTCTGAGTCTAATGATCGCATCAAATGAGTCATATTTAAATGGACTCAGAGAAGTCACCAGCTGTAGTCAATCATAATCACTCACAAGAAGTTAAGAGGCCACAAAGATAATTTGATTGACACGACTTTCTACATCACCTAAATTGATCATTCATGTTGCTGTATGTATATTTTTGACCCAGCAGATTTGGTCACATTTTCAGTAGACCCATAATAAATTCATAAAAGAACCAAACTTCATGAATGTTTTTTGTGACAAAGAAGTATGTGCTCCAATCACTCTATCACAGAAAAATAAGAGTTGTAGAAATTATTGGAAACTCTGGACTGCCATGACATATATGTTCTTTACAAGTGTATGTAAACTTTTGACCACAACTGTACATCTCCATAAATCAAACATTACGTACATTATTGGGAAGATCCATGTTTAAAACGTGTTTATATCTAAAGTGCTTTTACCAGGGTAGCATTGGAGCCGTCCAGCGAATCCTCCATCATGCCCTCTGGCACCAGCTTGCCGTTCAACTCCTGGTATTTGGTTCCATTAATGGAGCACTCACGGAAGTGCATCTCGTTCTCAGTGAGCGTACCGGTTTTGTCGGTGAAAACGTATTCCACCTAGGAGAACCGCCAAAACACATGACACCAACACCTCGTACTGACATATTGATAAGCACATTAAAAGGTGTCATACTATACCGCCAAGTGTGAACGTGATTAGCCATTACAAGCCTTTTCAAGATTGTCATGTGACTAAAATTGTCATTGTGACACAGTGACAAGTGGGAGTGTCCACCTAGTTGTTTGCTGACTAGATCAGACTACCAGCCTACCCAATGAACTGTACCAACTGGGAAACAGATCTAGTCAGCATACATCAAGGTGCACACTCCCACTTGTGATGTCACTTCATCACAATGACAAGTTTGTAATGGCTAATTAGGCTCACACTTGGTCGTATAGTAGGGCCCCTTTAATATTTTCAAATGGCTGAGATTAACATATAATGGAGACGATGGTCGCACACATTTATACATACTCTGCGAGGTGAAATAATGAATTATTATTCATTATTATTAATTATTTTCACATTGAAATCATAGGGAACACATCATTGATTGTAACTGTCCATTTAACCATCCACATCAGGTTGGATTGATGAAAAATCAATCTCAAATTGCCAATGATGATTGTGACAATAAATGTATGCGTATAGTGTGCGTGCGCAGGATGTGAGAGCGTACCTGTCCCAGCTCCTCGTTGAGGTCAGAGGTGTTGACCTGGGCCTTCTGGTCGCTCTCCTCGTGGTACAGGTCCATATCCCAGCCAATGAAGAAGGAGCCCAGGAACTTCTGCATCTCCACGGTGACGTACAGGGAGATGGGGATGATGTAGTTGTAAAGCACCAAGAAGGCCAGGAAGTCTGAGATGAACTTGAGAATCTGGAGGGTGGCACATTGTTATCGTTGTTATTGCTACACAAACCAATAAGAACAAGGAGATTATGAGGCTATGGTTAGGAGTATGCCTTGAAATAACTTAAAGTTTTATTGCATTTAGGATGTGTTATGATCAATGTACTAAAATCATCCAATGTTTCTTATTTTTTTGGATGTTGCAGGGAGCTGGCCTCATCCGTTACCATCCATGTGGCTTTGGACAGGTTCAGACTGTTCCACAGTGGACTGGGTTAAGACCAGATTTTTGTAGTCGTTTAGTTTAGTTGGTTCCAGCTCTGATCCTAGACCAGGGGGATGGAATTCTTAGAAAGCAGGAAAAAGAGGGGGGAGGAATCTGGAAAAAAGCTTCAATATAAATAAATATTGTCATGGTGTGGTTGTGAGATGGAATCCGGTATTCTAGTGGTGCAGGATTTATTTACAGTGGTATTTAGGAAAGAAAAGCAAAGAAATGAAGAAAGGAACCACAGGAAATCTAAAATGAGGGGGGGGGGGGGGGAAGAAGGAACTGATAAAAAAGAAAGAGAAAGAAGTAACAAGCAGCACAGTAGAAATATGGGGATGTGGAATTGTTTGGAATCAACTGAACAGGCCACCCGCTTCAAATTGAAAGGCAGTTCCTCTAATTCACAGCATCATTTGGCATGAGCACTTTGAGGGCAAGAGAGAGAGAGAGAGAGAGACTAAGCAACTTATTGGTGTTCCAGACAAGCAAACATTTCATTCAACTGTGGTGGCACTATTGCCACTAACGTTTTTCTGTCCGCTTTGTTGAAGTATTTGCATGTCACGTAGCCTACCATCATACTGTGGAAATTAATTTGAAACGATTAACTCACTTGAAATAAATAGTTTGTATTGCATCGGATGTTCTTTCTTTATTCATCCTCATGAACAAACTATTCACGCTCCTCCTACATCAAAAACCTCCAGCAAAGATTTTCTTTGCATGCTGCTTTAGTATCACACTAGTGCTGTGGTGAAAATTAATTTAAAGTTGCACAATGTACAAACCACCATTAAGTTGTTTGATCATTTGAAGCACCCCCATACGTTCAAAGCCGTGTGAATTGTAACTTAGGTTGGTTGCGTTTCCAATGAGAGCAGCCTACTCTCCACGCCGTGCTAGAATTTCCAGCACCAAGAGATCTGCCACTGCTTGTGATATTGTTTGTTTAGCTTTTTTATTTTTTTATTTATTTTTTTAATAAAACACGTGTTTTAACCAATTGAACCGTTTCGGATAATTAACAAAATTTGAGGGGAACACAGATATTCATCTTTATTGAATTTGACCTCTAAAAAAAAAAAAAAAATGGCCTTGCATCCATATAATAAATGGTCGCAAATTTGACCATTTTGAGCCCTGCTGTAAGGGGGGGGGGGGGGGAGTGTGACGTGTGACGGCCCAGCAGGAGGTGGACATACTGGGCTGCTGTTCCTCTCCTGCTCCGTCATCTGATTGTAGAAAGGCTCGTTCCACTGAGACTCCGCCTGCCAGGCGTACTTCAGGATGGTGCTGAGGACCGCCTCGAACAGCAGGATGCACAGGTAGATGATCAGGAAGGTGTTCATGGACCTGCCGGAGGAGAGTCGTTGGAGCGTCACACGGCACTCAGAGGGGAACCCCAAACCCACCCACCGCTCACACTCAAGTGACGCCATGTTTGCTCATGGACACAACAGAGCGATGTACAAGAAACCGCTACTGTGTATTTAAGCAAGTGGTATGGAAACAAATAGTCTGAGGGCTGAGTGGGACATGACTCATGTTCAATGTGTAACTCCAAGCCATTTATACCAGGAGAACAAGACACACAGCTTTTTTTGTTCTATCCTTTGCTCTACTCAATAGCTAATCTCGGATCCAGAAGTTTGACTGTCAATAAACTCTGTTCGGTTCATGTCCGAATGCTTCACAGAATGGACCATCCCGAACTGTCACACCGTTCCCGCACATACATCTCTGCACCTATGCACCTTACATATAGTATAGTATTGTATGTCTGGTGTGTCATACTAATGCTCATTTGCTCATGTCTGTGTTTTCGTAGTCCTGCATGTACCAGTGCGCCAAGACAAATCATTCTGAATTTGACTCTGAAATGCAGATGTCTTCCAGACAAGGAAGACGTGAAGGGATATACTCAAAACACTACTATTATACTATCTGTAGGATGAGGATTCAAAGTCACAGAGGGATTCTATGTACATACTGACTTTCCTTTACATTTGTAATGTCTCATCCCTCCACGCAAAATATATTGTTTGTCTTTGAGATAAGGAAAACACATTAGGCCTGCAGCAGATACACCAGGCCAATAAAAAAAATGAATAAACAATAAACAAGACAATAACCCTCCCCCCACACTCACTTCTCCACTGCGGAGCGTTTCTGGGACTTGCACTTGTAGTTGAGGGCCATCTTGGACTCCATGCCCGTGTAAACAGCCACACCTGCAATGGCGCAGACCGCAGCAATTAATATTGATAAATCACAGATGCTACGCCGCGAGACACACAGCATAATGAGTGTCTCAAGGAAACCACGGCAAAGAACTCATGAATATCTTATTCACTTAGATCCAAAAGCAACCATTTTAGACCGACTACTGCGAGTATAATGTAATTCTGACATTGTAATTCAGAGATTGCGTGTCTGAGATAGCGATTAAAATCTCTGAACGCTCAGAGGAGGATAGAGGGGTCATTGCAGGACCACTGTTCAAGCTGTTCTATTATTTGCCTTTCCCCACTTAGTCATTGTATCCATGTTACTGATGATCATTTATCAAAAATCTCATTGCATATATACAGAGACCGGCTTTGTCATGCGGTTATTTTATATAGCCGATTTATTTATTGAATTACCAGAAAACATGGTATACATTGTCATATACTGTATATCATTATCAAGATATGAAAAGACCTATATCAGGATAGAAGATTGTGGCATATCGCCCAGCCCTAATGCAGAGGGATTCAGACCTTGTTACATTTGGTTAACCTGCATTCCCCAGCCATTCCCCAGCCACACACCCTATAGGTGTTCCTCAACTGCTGTGCTGTAGCCCCCCCCCCGCCCCCACCCCTGGTCACATAATCAAGTCTATAACGTAGGTAGACAGCCAAGCATTTTCCCATATTTGCTGATGTGGCAGGTATTGACAGAAATTGAAGACTGAAGCATTTCTTTCCTCTGAAATGAAGATGTGTGAGGTGTGCCTATCGCCCTACAGAGGAAGCTAGCCATCCGACAGTGAGGCGAGCAGGTATTGATCGGCAACGGCGGCCAATGGGGAGAATGAGCGCACTGTAACCTGTGGAATCGACCGCTTGATTACATCAAAAAGAAATGAAAAAACAACGGGACGGGACATTTTAATCCGTGGCATACCGAAAATCTCTTTGGTATTTTTCAATCTGGCACCTCGCAGCAGCAGATTCTCTGGTCCCAGCGGTCTGAGGGACAGACGTGCACGCACACACATACATGCGCACACACACACACAATCAAACGGACAGCTTGAAAAAAAACCTGACACGGTTGCACACACACAAACAAACAAACAAACAAACGCTACAACATTTCTATGAGCGGCTAAAGTAAACACACACCACACAGCCCACTGGCCTAATGATGGACAAGGAACTGAACTAACAACGCGGAGTCTTATTGATTCTCGTCTCACCTGACAATCTCCTCCCCCTGTTGGGTCACGGTGATCCGCCCCACAAACCTGCGAATGCATCATGCAGTCATTCAGAGCAGTCATCCAGTGTGACAGAAGGACACAGAGAGAGAGAGAGACAGAGTAATGGAGAAGGGAAGCGAGAAGAGGAGGGGGGTGGGGGGAGATATGCAAAACAAATGACATAAGCAATTCGTTCTCAACTAGACCGCTGGCACAATGGGAGGGAGCCTGGGTTTGGACTAGAGGGCTGGATTGTGGTGCATGAGAGCGATTTTGCATGTAGATGCAATGAGAGTGTGTGTGTGTGTGGGTGCGTGTGTGTGTGTACCTATACAAGTCAGGGTCAGGCTGCTGACACTCCACCACAGCCTGCAAGGACTCCAGCCTGGACACAGACTGACACACTGAAGTCTCTGCCACAGAAAAATGGGTCTAGTTGACAAACAGAAACAAAGAGATGGATTAAGCAAACAGACATGGTCTTCATTTCCGAGAACATAAGTTATAAGACATTCTGGAAATGGAAAGAAATCATTACGACATTACAACGTCTCATAGTGGTGGTGAGTCCCCCTGGTAAATTAACCCATGTGCAGTTTGGAGCAGGCCCCACGAAGGCAGCAACACAAGCTCCTGTGGGCGAGAGAGTTTCACCTTCAGGCCTGAGTTGCTGCCAAAGTCTAGCTGGATGAGTCGAGTGCTTCTAAATGATTGTTTTCTTATGGCTAATTAAGGATAATGAAACTATTAGTTTATGCATATTAGTGTGTGTGTGTGTGCCTGCGTGCATGTGTGTGGAGAAGGTGTGAGTTTATCTGGAGCATGGTCACAAGACATTCTCTAAAAACAAAAGACATCCAAGAAACCATGTCAACGCCTAATAAAACCACCAATATAGTGCTAACGTGTGGATTCAATACACTTCATGTAATAACTCAAGAGGCGATCAACAAGTGTTTGATTAATGCCAGTTTGCAGTGTTTAAAGGAAGCAAGTCCCATACTGGGAATGTTTGCCATCTCAGTGTTACTATCGCTATAAATTACCTAGCCCGGCTAATGTCCACCTTCAGGGGGAATAGAAAAAAAAACAACTTCAGAGAGAGGGAGGAAAAAAAAAAAAAAAGGATAACAGTGCGAGAGAGAGAGCATTGAGATGAACAGTGGAAAGCGAGAGAGACAGCCAAACCACAGGCCAAACAGACTTGTGGTATGTTGTTTTGCCCTCCTCGAAGGTGAAGGCAGTTCAGAGGGAGAGACGGCCACTTGGTAAACATTACATGACGTCCGTTAGCCAAAACAAAGTTCTGGCAATGCCCCGCTACAGCGCCAGATACGGGACCCTGACCAATTATGTCGAGCAGAACAATAAAGATATCAATCATTAGCTCTCCCAGACGTATGACGGTGTTTGTGTTGTGGTTGGACCTTTGGAGCCATTAACAGGTCTACGCCTGTAAGTATGCCGATGGGTTTGAGGTCGAGGAGGGGTGGGGGTCGGGAGATGTTTACATCCGTGTGCCAGGCTAGCCATTTGTTTGGGGGGTGGGGGGGTTAGGAGGAGGCTCACCTTGAGGTTGGTCTCTCCGTCGAGGCTGGCGGTGGTGATGTGGCACGTGCCCTCCAAGCGTTCCGACGACAGCAGCACCAGGTCGGCCGGGAACGTCTCATCTTTAGCCACGCGCACAATGTCGCCCACCTGGCAACACACACACACACATATATAGGTACGTACATGGGTAAGTATACGCACACGCCACTGGACTCATTGGATCAGACTTTGTGATGTCTGTTAAAAGAATGGTGCATCGATATTGATCCTGTTATTTGGCTGGTATTGGTAGTTGTGGTCGTACCCGGATGTTCTTGGATCTCGTCTGGACCAGGCTGCCGCTGCGAACCACAAACACTGGGGCCCCGTTGACCTCGTTGTCCGCCTTGTGGCGCAGCCAGTCTTCATAGCCCTGCCAGAGAAAAAGGACCCCGATCAGTCAGTTTAAATTGAGCAATGTGTTCACCAGAAATCCACCCCCGTTTGTGACTCATTACATTTGTATTGGCATCTTTGCAATGGACTTGAAGACTCAAGCCTCTACTGAAACCTCTCCATCTTTGCTTTACTTCACTTTATTGGCATCAAATCTTGAACCAGGTTGTGGACTGTGTGTGTTTGGTGGCTGGTTTAAGCAGCCTCACCTGGCCCTGGCTGATTAGTCTGGGGCTGGGTGAGGATGCACACTTGTAGTGCACTGCCTAATCAAGGTCCACAGGTTAAACCAGCCATCACCACACACTCAGGGAGAGCGCTAGCATGCTAGCTTTGTACCACCTGCTCTGTCATTCAGTATACAACTGCAAACTCTACAATAAAACCGGATTATTCAACTGCCTGTGTCCTTTGGAGGAGCCCTAGAAAAGCCACTTGTGTGGCATGTAGCAAACACATTTGCTACACAGATAGTCATCAGATGTTGTGCTATGGCCGTATCGTACTACCGACTGATAATGCTCTCGATGGTATTCACTCTCAAAACATGATATTTATTTCAGGCCTAAATTAAATCTTCCATTTATTTTGTGTTTCAGCTTTATTCACTCTGACCCAGTGGCATCTACTTTGATTATTTAATTTTTTTTATTTGCACAACAATCTTGCAGGTGTCATCTTTCTTTTAGTACGAAGATGACATATTATAGCCCCTGTAGTCGTGGAGGTATACTCTATTAACTTTGGATATTTTTGGTAAAAAAAACAAAAAACTAAACAAAACCTGAGAACAAGGCCTGGTGATGAAAAGGTTAAAACATCTTTAGGGTGCCATGGTAACTGTGAAGCTCACAGTGGCGGTCCTCACCTGTTTGACGGCAGTTACCGTGATGACAAAGAAAAGAGGCAGGCCGCTGGTGATAGGGGACGTCGGGGTGTCAATCATCAGCTAGAGACACAGACAGAGACAAGTTGGTGGAAGTTGATGAAACAGCGAGAGCGCAAGAGAAACAGGGTGATCATCTCTTTTTCCCCAATTCAAACTGAACAAATGAACACCACCCACCTACCCACATCCACACAACGACACCTCAATGAGAGACTGAAGCTGGGCAATCCACATTTACTAAAACCTATGCTTTTACATTGTCAAGCTTTTTGTGGCTTTCCATTGCACAAGGGGGGATTCGGAATGCTGTGACTTGAAGTGGCAGGCCTATTTTGTAAAGTCTTAGCCATACAATGCAAAGTTCCTCTGATATGCAGAAGGATAGAGAGAGACTGGGTTTGAGTAGGCCCAAGTCTTCTGGCATTGGCAGCGCAGATCGGGTTATCTTAACATCTCAACTGAGGTTGCCCTGATGTGTACTGAAGGCCTGACTTGATAGGGATGGGAGTATCCTCCTCCCACGCATTAAAGACTCTGAGACACAGACATGTGCACACACACTTGTGCAGCAACAGCCTCCCCATTGTCTGATATCTAGGTATGTGTGTGTGTGTGTGTGTGTGTGTGTGTGTGTGTGTGTGTGTGTGTGTGTGTGTGTGTGTGTGTGTGTGTGTGTGTGTGTTTTACCTGTACAAGGAAGATGATGATGAAGTAGAAGTTGGCTATCCTCCTGAACTGCTCAAACAGATTCTTGGGGACAAAGTTCCAGATGGTATACTGAAAAGATAAAAAATACAAAGTCAAATTAGCACCCGGCGACCGCTGCCAGATTTTTAGGTCTAATACCAATTTGGAGAGTCCTCCTAGCCCACCGATTAACGATGTGCCAAAAGTGCATTTAAAATCTATTTTCTATTTTGGACTGTAGGCCTATATCAATGTGTGTAAATTAGTGGAATCTGACATTGCAAAACATAAATAAAAAAGGAGCTGTAGAACACGGCTTTGAAACCAAGTCCATTTGGATTCACTTTATTTCATTCTTAGTCGTCAGGAAAAACGTGTGCAGCCCCACCGCCCCCTGACTCTAACTGGGCCAGATGAGGCTAATTAAGCCAGCCAGCCACCAAACACACACACTCCCACAGAGACATACAATTTTGGGAGACATTCTTTCTTCTGTGAACAAACACGCATGTAGTCACACAACGGGCAATATCGAGGTCAGAACATTTTGCGAGGTGACGTTTAAATAATATCGTATGATAAGTCGGTCACGTCATCATCGCGAGGCCTATATTTCGGTCGGGCTCCGAGTCAAATACACTATGCACCATGCAATAGAGATGTCGCGATGAACACCAGAGAAAAGCCCAGCATCCAATCCCCTTTTCTCAGACATTTCCCTTTAAAACAAATGCCACGTCACTCATGAGTGAAGACCAGAGCTATCTGCAACCAGAGGGAGTAAACCTTGGCCCTGAAGGAATGGCTTTTACCAGGAGGATGTTATTGAGGAGGAGATATGCAAAACTAGATTAACGTACAGGACAAAAGCCCTGCCCATGGACAAAAGTCTGCCATGGCTTCACCCTGAAAGATATACAGTACTCCAGTCCCTACTGCAGTGCTATAATGCAATTGTTTAATCTCTATATGGACCTTAGATATTAGATGTTATTATGTCTGAAGTAGATGAAGTCTAACGGACAGACGGGCAGGCACGCAGTAGTCTGCCCATTAAACATTTTTCAATGTTAACATTCGAACATAGTCTAATGTCATTATTTAGTTTAAGCAGTAGGTGTCGAATAATATAAGTGCTTCATCAGGCCACATTTGGCATTATCATATTATTATTATTATTATATTATTATAATAATAATAATAATAATAATAATAATAATAATAATAAGGGGCTATACTCTCCAGTGTTCACCTGACCTCATCTGTTTTCTGCAAAACCAGCTGGCCCCTGGGAGCCCAGCGGACCGGCCCTTCAAGATCGGGCACAGACAATGCCCTGCTCCTGCCGACTATCTGCGTGATCTCCGTGCCATCGTGTTACGCAAAGGTCCTGGTTAGGTACCAAAGTGAAGGATTTCATCGTTTCGCATTTGCAAGTTTCTTTCTTTTGTTAAAAAACAAAAGAAAGAAATGGCGTTATTTAGGAAGCCATTGTTAAAAAGTGAGATCAATTGAATGGCCTCAACCATAGAAGCTGGTTGAGTAGTGAAGGTGCACAGTAACAACTCTGTCTCTCCCCTGAATGTCCGCCGCCATCATGTCAGTCAGGTCATTTCACTCTGACGATGACGGCAGACACTGACAAACCACCAGTACTCAAGGAGGAACAAGCAGCCCAGACAGATCACCGTCACCCCAGTGACTTAGTGCCTCATCCGTCTTATCCCACCCGAGTCCCAAGAGCCAATCACAGATAATGGCATGGCCTGGCATGACCTTGGTGTCAATCGACATATCAATCAAGTTAACCCGCCAATCAAGGGTGAGCAAGATAAAAGGACTGTGCCGTCAACCTGCTGTGTATTTATCTAGCATCCACTCTCATTATCAAATTAGGCAAGGCAAGTTTATTTCTGTATTATTGGCAGGAATCCTATTTTAACATCAATAAAAGGACCATTCAAATTACAATAAAACCCAATCCTTTGAATATAAATGTCAAATAAAAGGTATGATACAATTAATTAATTAATATGCCAGTGCAGAATTAAAACACAAAGAAAAGTACCACCTTTTGCAGAGATACCTACTTTCATTCATTCAATTCATGACAATAACTTTATAATAATTGTTCCTAATTTGTTCTCCATGAAAGACATCCAAGATGTCTCCATCTTACTATAATGGAAGGAGTCTCTGAATGCATGTATGTACGTATGAATGTATGCATACATGACTTGCATGGATGGCTTTAATTCGATTTTCTCCACAACCGTTCATCCGATCGACTTAACAATTGGCTGGTATATAGCTGAGGACTGCCGACGAATTGCAGTGTCTTGTCCAGTGTGAAGTTGTTTGGGTGGGCGCTTCTGCAAGCAGCAATATACCGGAGGCCACGCAGTCGATCGGTTTCGAATGGGCACGTTCCGAACAGGCACATTTGGACCGGGACTAGTTCAATAAAGCAGAATATCAAGTCATGTTTTCTGTTTCATTTGGCTCTTGTCATCAGATTGCTTATACTGGGTATATTCCGCTAGCATCTGATACTTTGTCTGATATATATACTATAATACCAGGATCACCAACTATTTTGCTTAAGTTAAGTTACTCTAGTATACTATGTACATAGAATAAAATATCATAAATCGCATGTGAGAAAGCATAGGCTAGGCTAACATTTATTCCAAAACATAAAAAGTAGCCTACTCCATGTCATGGTTGACGTGAAGTGGAGGTACCTTGGATGAGATGATTCTGTTGTCCGCAAAGCGCTGAGGTACGTAGTGTCCATGTTGGGGGAAGCGGTTGGCCACGTACACCGTCCTGGTGTCACTCTGGTGGGGAGGGTCGAAGCCCTGGTGAGTCGAGGAGACACGATCAAAACCCGCTAAACACGATCAGAACCCGCTAAACACAATGTAAACAAGCTTGAATCCTCTGTCTCCTCCTGCCACTCCTCCTACAACTCTTTTGCGCAACTCTTCCGCGCAACCCCTTCGTGTTTACCGTAATACCTATATGGTTGGAAAGCGCAGCTTCTCTGCTTTCAGAAACCATTGGAATTTCGTCGATCGCACAAACAGTCTAGGAGTTTCTGGTAGTTTGAAAAAAGCGAGTAATGGGAGCGCCGGCGCTCCCTTTGGTCGTGGCACCGAAATGAGGCACCGAAATATGCGTTTTGATTCGGTACGGTAGGTACCGGTCGTACGGGAACCGGTGCCATAGTGGTACCGGGTTTCGGTACCCATCCCTAGTTCTGACTGGAACCAAACTCCTCCTTTTCCGGAGTTGCCCAGGGTGTGAGGCACCAGGCGGGTGTGGGGATACTCACAAGTCCCCGGCTGAGCGCCGCTGTGTTGGAGTTCTCTCCGGTGGACGAGAGGGTCGCCTCCATGCGACTGCAAGTCGCTGGGGGGAAGGCTCTGACTGTTGTGTGTGCCTACGCACCAAACAGCAGCTCAGAGTATCCGGCCTTCTTGGAGTCCTTGGGTGACATCCTGGAAAGGGTTCCATCCGGGGACTCCATAGTTCTACTGGGGGACTTCAACGCACACGTGGGCAATGATGGAGAAACCTGGAGGGGAGTGATTGGGATGAACCCGTTGGTGGACACCAGCGGTGAAGGAAGCCGTCAGGCTGAAGAAGGAAGCCTTTCGGGCCTGGTTGGCCCAGGGGTCTCCTGAAACAGCAGACGGGTACCGGGAGGCCAAAAGGACCGCAGCTTCAGCGGTTGCTGAAGCAAAAACCCGGGTGTGGGAGGAGTTCGGGGAGGCCATGGAGCAGGACTTTCGGTTGGCCTCAAGGAAGTTCTGGCAAACTGTCCGGCGACTCAGGAAGGGAAAGCAGGGCTTGGCTCAGGCTGTGCTCAGTCGGGGAGGAGAACTGCTGACCCAGACTGAGGATATTGTCGGGCGGTGGAAAGAACACTTTGAGGAACTCCTGAACCCGACCAGTACGTCCTCTGTGGAAGAGGCAGAGTCTGAAGACTCGGGGGAAGCCTCACCCATATCCTTGGTAGAGGTCACTGAAGTAGTCAAAAAGCTCTTCAGTGGCAAGGCGCCAGGTGTGGATGAGATTCGCCCTGAGATGCTGAAGGCAGTACCTGTGGAATGGCAGACCGGGGTGGTGGTCCCCATTTTCAAAAAAGGGGGCCGGAGGGTGTGCTCCAACTATCGGGGTATCACACTGCTCAGCCTCCCCGGGAAAGTTTATTCCAGGGTGCTGGAAAGGAGGCTCCGGCCGATTGTCGAACCTCAGCTTCAGGAGGAACAATGCGGATTCCGTCCTGGCCGTGGAACAGTGGACCAGCTCTTTACCCTCGCAGGGTTGTTGGGGGGGGCATGGGAGTTTGCCCATCCAGTCTACATGTGCTTTGTGGACTTGGAGAAGGCTTATGACCATGTCCCCCGGGGAATCCTGTGGGGGGTACTACGGGAGTATGGGGTACCGGGGCCGTTGGTACGTGCCATTCGGTCCTTGTACGAACAAAGTGCGAGCTGCGGCCTCATTAATAGCTGACCAATGGCGTTTATAACACTGTAATTACACTAAAATTATAGGTTTTAAATTGTACCTACAGCACCTTTTAAAATGAGGTTAAATAAAGAAATAACCATTTGATTCGTTTTATTTGGAGCAAACCTTGTTAAATCAGTGAATAATATGACAAAGGTAAAAAAAACAAACTATTTTTGTCACACGTTTGATGGTGTCTTTTTACTAATATATGGTGATTAAACATGATGTCTCCTCCACTCACCAGGGCTTCGACCCTCCCCACCAGAGTGACACCAGGACGGTGTACGTGGCCAACCGCTTCCCCCAACATGGACACTACGTACCTCAGCGCTTTGCGGACAACAGAATCATCTCATCCAAGGTACCTCCACTTCACGTCAACCATGACATGGAGTAGGCTACTTTTTCTGTTTTGGAATAAATGTTAGCCTAGCCTATGCTTTCTCACATGCGATTTATGATGATTTATGATATTTTATTCTATGTACATAGTATACTAAAGTAACTTAACTTAAGCAAAATAGTTGGTGATCCTGGTATTATAGTATATATATCAGACAAAGTATCAGATGCTAGCGGAATATACCCAGTATAAGCAATCTGATGACAAGAGCCAAATGAAACAGAAAACATGACTTGATATTCTGCTTTATTGAACTAGTCCCGGTACAAATGTGCCTGTTCGGAACGTGCCCATTCGAAACCGATCGACTGCGTGGCCTCCGGTATATTGCTGCTTGCAGCTTTTTTGAGAAGCGCCCACCCAAACAACTTCACACTGGACAAGACACTGCAATTCGTCGGCAGTCCTCAGCTATATACCAGCCAATTGTTAAGTCGATCGGATGAACGGTTGTGGAGAAAATCGAATTACAGCCATCCATGCAAGTCATGTATGCATACATTCATACGTACATACATGCATTCAGAGACTCCTTCCATTATAGTAAGATGGAGACATCTTGGATGTCTTTCATGGAGAACAAATTAGGAACAATTATTATAAAGTTATTGAATTGAATGAATGAAAGTAGGTATCTCTGCAAAAGGTGGTACTTTTCTTTGTGTTTTAATTCTGCACTGGCATATTAATTAATTAATTGTATCATACCTTTTATTTGACATTTATATTCAAAGGATTGGGTTTTATTGTAATTTGAATGGTCCTTTTATTGATGTTAAAATAGGATTCCTGCCAATAATACAGAAATAAACTTGCCTTGCCTAATTTGATAATGAGAGTGGATGCTAGATAAATACAACGCAGGTTGACGTAGGGCTGGGCGATATGGACCAAAAGTCATATCCCGATATATTTAGGTTGAATATCGATATACGATATATATCCCGATATTTTTTCCGCAAAGTGAGAGCTGTGAAATGAAATGTTCAGTCAAAGTCAAAGCCAAATACGAGTAGTTTTATTGAAAACTCACTATAAAATGTAAACATAAACACTGTATAACAAAGCTCCGTAAGGTACACATTTAAATAAAAAAAAAATCAAATAAAATTAGCCTATAAAATAAAATAGGTCAATCTTTTTCTGAGGGCAGCATTTATATATAAAGAGATAACAAAATAAAGTGCTCAGTTTAAGAAAAACGTTTTTAAACATCAGCTTGAGATTACCTGTTTCTTTTTGTTAACTTAACAGCTTATCTGAACAGTCTCAACCAGTTGCACAAGAAAAAGACTATCAACTCAATAAACATGTTCTTGACGGCTTGTGCCTGTGGCTTCTCTTCATATTACGTTTTTAAGTGATGAAAAAGATTCGTAGTGCTTCCACCACTGGCTGCAATGTGCTTATGGCACTCCCTACATATAGCGCGGTTTTGTTGCTCGTCTGATCGTTTGTATCCGAACCATCTCCAAGTGATGAGCCACTGCTTTGTCTTTTACCAACCAAGGGGCTCTCCTCCGCACGCTCCGCAGACGTTGTTGCCTTCTCCATGTTTGTTGAAGAGTGCCGGAGTGTCCCTCCCCCTCCCCCCTCCCCCTCTGTGCATGAAAGAGGAGGGGCGGGGCCGGGGCGCGGGAAGCAGTGCAGAGAGCTCCGATCAGCGGCTTGCCTGAAGCAAGTATTACAGCGCAAATTTCAACTATATCGATATATGCGATATGGTCTAATTCCATATCTTATTTAAAAATATATCGATATATCTTAAATATCGATATATCGCCCAGCCCTAGGTTGACGGCACCAGTCCTTTTATCTTGCTCACCCTAGATTGGCGGGTTAACTTTGATTGATATGTTCGATTGACAACCAAGGTCATGCCAGGCCATGCCATTATCTGTGATTGGCTCTGGGACTCGGGTGGGATAAGACGGATGAGGCACTAAGTCACTGGGGTGAACGGTGATCTGTCTGGGCTGCTTTGTTCCTCCTTGAGTACTGGTGGTTTGTCAGTGTCTGCCGTCATCGTCAGAGTGAAATGACCTGACTGAACATGCATGGCGGCGGACATTCAGGGGAGAGACAGAGTTGTTACTGTGCACCTTCACTACTCAACCAGCTTCTATGGTTGAGGCCATTCAATTGATCTCACTTTTTAACAATGGCTTCCTAAATAACGCCATTTCTTTTCTTTTTGTTTTTTAACAAAAGAAAGAAAACTTGCAAATGCAAAACGATGAAAATCCTTCACTTTGGTAACCTAACCAGGACCTTTGCGTAACAAGATGGCACGGAGATCACGCAGATAGTCGGCAGGAGCAGGGCATTGTCTGTGCCCCGATCTTGAAGGGCCCGGTCCGCTGGGGCTCCCAGGGGCCAGCTGGTTTTGCAGAAAAACAGATGAGGTCAGGTGAACACTGGAGAGTATAGCCCCTTATTATTATTATTATTATTATTAATTATTATTATTATAATAATAATAATATGATAAATGCCAAATGTGGCCTGATGAAGCACTTATATTATTCGACACCTACTGCTTAAACTAAATAATGACATTAGACTATGTTTCGAAATGTTAACATTGAAAAATGTTTAATGGGCAGACTACTGCGTGCCTGCCCGTCTGTCCGTTAGACTTCATCTACTTCAGACATAATAACATCTAATATCTAAGGTCCTACTATAGAGATTAAACAATTGCATTATAGCACTGCAGGTAGGGACTGGAGTACTGTATATCTTTCAGGGTGAACCGATGGCAGACTTTTGTCCATGGGCAGGGCTTTTGTCCTGTACGTTAATCTAGTTTTGCATATCTTCCTCCTCAATAACATCCTCCTGGTAAAAGCCATTCCTTCAGGGCCAAGGTTTACTCCCTCTGGTTGCAGATAGCTCTGGTCTTCACTCATGAGTGACGTGGGCATTTGTTTTAAAGGGAAATGTCTGAGAAAAGGGGATTGGATGCTGGGCTTTTCTCTGGTGTTCATCGCGACATCTCTATTGCATGGTGCATAGTGTATTTGACTCGGAGCCCGACCGAAATATAGGCCTCGCGATGATGACGTGACCGACTTATCATACGATATTATTTAAACGTCACCTCGCAAAATGTTCTGACCTCGATATTGCCCGTTGTGTGACTACATGCGTGTTTGTTCACAGAAGAAAGAATGTCTCCCAAAATTGTATGTCTCTGTGGGAGTGTGTGTGTTTGGTGGCTGGCTGGCTTAATTAGCCTCATCTGGCCCAGTTAGAGTCAGGGGGCGGTGGGGCTGCACACGTTTTTCCTGACGACTAAGAATGAAATAAAGTGAATCCAAATGGACTTGGTTTCAAAGCCGTGTTCTACAGCTCCTTTTTTATTTATGTTTTGCAATGTCAGATTCCACTAATTTACACACATTGATATAGGCCTACAGTCCAAAATAGAAAATAGATTTTAAATGCACTTTTGGCACATCGTTAATCGGTGGGCTAGGAGGACTCTCCAAATTGGTATTAGACCTAAAAATCTGGCAGCGGTCGCCGGGTGCTAATTTGACTTTGTATTTTTAATCTTTTCAGTTATACCATCTGGAACTTTGTTCCCAAGAATCTGTTTGAGCAGTTCAGGAGGATAGCCAACTTCTACTTCATCATCATCTTCCTTGTACAGGTAACACACACACACACACACACACACACACACACACACACACACACACACACACACACACACACACACACACACACACACACACACCTAGATATCAGACAATGGGAGGCTGTTGCTGCACAAGTGTGTGTGCACATGTCTGTGTCTCAGTCTTTAATGCGTGGGAGGAGGATACTCCCATCCCTATCAAGTCAGGCCTTCAGTACACATCAGGGCAACCTCAGTTGAGATGTTAAGATAACCCGATCTGCGCTGCCAATGCCAGAAGACTTGGGCCTACTCAAACCCAGTCTCTCTCTATCCTTCTGCATATCAGAGGAACTTTGCATTGTATGGCTAAGACTTTCCAAAATAGGCCTGCCACTTCAAGTCACAGCATTCCGAATCCCCCCTTGTCCAATGGAAAGCCACAAAAAGCTTGACAATGTAAAAGCATAGGTTTTAGTAAATGTGGATTGCCCAGCTTCAGTCTCTCATTGAGGTGTCGTTGTGTGGATGTGGGTAGGTGGGTGGTGTTCATTTGTTCAGTTTGAATTGGGGAAAAAGAGATGATCACCCTGTCTCTCTTGCGCTCTCGCTGTTTCATTTCCACCAACTTGTCTCTGTCTGTGTCTCTAGCTGATGATTGACACCCCGACGTCCCCTATCACCAGCGGCCTGCCTCTTTTCTTTGTCATCACGGTAACTGCCGTCAAACAGGTGAGGACCGCCACTGTGAGCTTCACAGTTACCATGGCACCCTAAAGATGTTTTAACCTTTTCATCACCAGGCCTTGTTCTCAGGTTTTGTTTAGTTTTTTGTTTTTTTTACCAAAAATATCCAAAGTTAATAGAGTATACCTCCACGACTACAGGGGCTATAATATGTAATCTTCGTACTAAAAGAAAGATGACACCTGCAATGTAGATGCCACTGGGTCAGAGTGAATAAAGCTGAAACACAAAATAAATGGAAGATTTAATTTAGGCCTGAAATAAATATCATGTTTTGAGAGTGAATACCATCGAGAGCATTATCAGTCGGTAGTACGATACGGCCATAGCACAACATCTGATGACTATCTGTGTAGCAAATGTGTTTGCTACATGCCACACAAGTGGCTTTTCTAGGGCTCCTCCAAAGGACACAGGCAGTTGAATAATCCGGTTTATTGTAGAGTTTGCAGTTGTATACTGAATGACAGAGCAGGTGGTACAAAGCTAGCATGCTAGTGCTCTCCCTGAGTGTGTGGTGATGGCTGGTTTAACCTGTGGACCTTGATTAGGCAGTGCACTACAAGTGTGCATCCTCACCCAGCCCCAGACTAATCAGCCAGGGCCAGGTGAGGCTGCTTAAACCAGCCACCAAACACACACAGTCCACAACCTGGTTCAAGATTTGATGCCAATAAAGTGAAGTAAAGCAAAGATGGAGAGGTTTCAGTAGAGGCTTGAGTCTTCAAGTCCATTGCAAAGATGCCAATACAAATGTAATGAGTCACAAACGGGTGGATTTCTGGTGAACACATTGCTCAATTTAAACTGAGCGGGGTCCTTTTTCTCTGGCAGGGTTATGAAGACTGGCTGCGCCACAAGGCGGACAACGAGGTCAACGGGGCCCCAGTGTTTGTGGTTCGCAGCGGCAGCCTGGTCCAGACGAGATCCAAGAACATCCGGGTACGACCACAACTACCAATACCAGCCAAATAACAGATCAACATCGATGCACCTTTCTTTTAACAGACATCACAAAGTCTGATCCAATGAGTCCAGTGGCGTGTGCGTATACTTACCCATGTCGTAGTGTGTGTGTGTGTGTGTGTGTGTGTGTGTGTGGGTGTGTGTATGTGTGTGTGTGTGTGTGTGGATGTGTGTGTGTTGTGTGTGTGTGGTGTGTGTGTGTGTGTGTGTGTGTGTGTGTGTGTGTGTGTTGTGTGTGGACATTGTGCGCGTGGCTAAAGATGAGACGTTCCCGGCCGACCTGGTGCTGCTGTCGTCGGAACGCTTGGAGGGCACGTGCCACATCACCACCGCCAGCCTCGACGGAGAGACCAACCTCAAGGTGAGCCTCCTCCTAACCCCCCCACCCCCCAAACAAATGGCTAGCCTGGCACACGGATGTAAACATCTCCCGACCCCCACCCCTCCTCGACCTCAAACCCATCGGCATACTTGCAGGCGTAGACCTGTTAATGGCTCCAAAGGTCCAACCACAACACAAACACCATCATACGTCTGGGAGAGCTAATGATTGATATCTTTATTGTTCTGCTCGACATAATTGGTCAGGGTCCCGTATCTGGCGCTGTAGCGGGGCATTGCCAGAACTTTGTTTTGGCTAACGGACGTCATGTAATGTTTACCAAGTGGCCGTCTCTCCCTCTGAACTGCCTTCACCTTCGAGGAGGGCAAAACAACATACCACAAGTCTGTTTGGCCTGTGGTTTGGCTGTCTCTCTCGCTTTCCACTGTTCATCTCAATGCTCTCTCTCTCGCACTGTTATCCTTTTTTTTTTTTTTTCCCTCTCTCTGAAGTTTTTTTTTTTTCTATTCCCCATGTTTATAGCGATAGTAACACTGAGATGGCAAACATTCCCAGTATGGGACTTGCTTCCTTTAAACACTGCAAACTGGCATTAATCAAACACTTGTTGATCGCCTCTTGAGTTATTACATGAAGTGTATTGAATCCACACGTTAGCACTATATTGGTGGTTTTATTAGGCGTTGACATGGTTTCTTGGATGTCTTTTGTTTTTAGAGAATGTCTTGTGACCATGCTCCAGATAAACTCACACCTTCTCCACACACATGCACGCAGGCACACACACACACACTAATATGCATAAACTAATAGTTTCATTATCCTTAATTAGCCATAAGAAAACAATCATTTAGAAGCACTCGACTCATCCAGCTAGACTTTGGCAGCAACTCAGGCCTGAAGGTGAAACTCTCTCGCCCACAGGAGCTTGTGTTGCTGCCTTCGTGGGGCCTGCTCCAAACTGCACATGGGTTAATTTACCAGGGGGACTCACCACCACTATGAGACGTTGTAATGTCGTAATGATTTCTTTCCATTTCCAGAATGTCTTATAACTTATGTTCTCGGAAATGAAGACCATGTCTGTTTGCTTAATCCATCTCTTTGTTTCTGTTTGTCAACTAGACCCATTTTTCTGTGGCAGAGACTTCAGTGTGTCAGTCTGTGTCCAGGCTGGAGTCCTTGCAGGCTGTGGTGGAGTGTCAGCAGCCTGACCCTGACTTGTATAGGTACACACACACACGCACCCACACACACACACACTCTCATTGCATCTACATGCAAAATCGCTCTCATGCACCACAATCCAGCCCTCTAGTCCAAACCCAGGCTCCCTCCCATTGTGCCAGCGGTCTAGTTGAGAACGAATTGCTTATGTCATTTGTTTTGCATATCTCCCCCCACCCCCCTCCTCTTCTCGCTTCCCTTCTCCATTACTCTGTCTCTCTCTCTCTCTGTGTCCTTCTGTCACACTGGATGACTGCTCTGAATGACTGCATGATGCATTCGCAGGTTTGTGGGGCGGATCACCGTGACCCAACAGGGGGAGGAGATTGTCAGGTGAGACGAGAATCAATAAGACTCCGCGTTGTTAGTTCCCGAGAGTTTCAAGTCGCACAACATCACGTTAGCCGTCGTCGTCGTCGTTTGTCTTTATTTCTTTATTGCGAATACTATAACACACACTGTACTCGTGTACTCCTCTAAGACGGACTCGTTCAGAAAGTTACCCGCGACTTCTTCTCGTGTGTTCTTCCGTCGTTGTTGTTGTGTGGTTACGTTTGTGTCGTCGTCGTCGTCGGCGGGTACGTTGTGTCAATTCATTCAAACTTTAAGTTAAGTTCCAACAACTTGACTCGTTTTGATCACGTTCTCCCTGTTGCCGTACACGTTCTCCCTGTTGCGGTACACGTTCTCCCTGTTGCGGTACACGTTCACGGATGTCCGACTGTCATGAGCGAGTTTCGGGTGAATGTTGTTGACGTTTTTCATCGTGACTTCATCGTGACTTCATCGTAACAATGCAGTTATTCACTGGATTGTGGGCGCAGGTCAGGTGGAAAGCATGTGCTTCTGTTGCATGTCTACCGTTTAAATACACACGATAAAGCAGCAGCAGCAGCATCATCATCAAATCGGCGTTTCCAGTTGTATATGATGAATGTATACGAATATTCCTCTGCAAGTCTATGTTCAGACGTGCATGTATGCACGTATAATATTCGTCAATGATGAAATCAATAGACTACACACACACACACGCCTACTTTATTTCAAGTTTAATATATAACACTTTATTATAATTGTACTTTGGGCTGGACAAGGAATGGGTTAATCAATACATCCACGTGTTAAGGCTTAGTCACACATCAGTCAAGTTGTGAATGTTGTTAAAACCAACCCGTTTAATCAATAACATCACCGATTTGGAAAAACACTGATTCCCACCCTGCTGCTCTCATTAGAAGGTTAATTTATTCAGCATGGACAGGTTTACTGGTTTACTGCAGGCTGCGGTTTTGAAGATTGCACAACAATCTTCGGCTTCCTGCAAAGCTGTACATTTCCTCCAGCACCAAATACACTTGCAGCAACTAGGCTATCTCTGTAACCTTGTGACGGAAGGACTCAAGTTCTACGCACAACGGAAGCTGCCGTGCTTTTACGTGTTTACAAGTGTTTGGTCAACAGTGGCGGGAAGGGAAACATCATATCACACATCAGAAGGCATGTGCATGCACTTTCTCCTGGGTCGGAAAGTGATGCCCACTGGGCAAGTGCAAGTTCAGTTTAATTCCTCCATACGTTAACATGCTTATGGGGTCATTTTTGTATGTGACATTGGATCAGGTTGAGAAGGAGAATGGACTGGGGCTTGGTGGCAGACTGATCCCCTTCAGAGAGCTCAGAGTGTGGCAGTGTGGATCCGTGGACACGTTGTATTGATGGGTGCACTGTGACAAGCTGTTCCTCTTTATTCCCGGGACCAAATGGGCTGTGTCATCGTGGAAATAGGAACAATGTTCATTTATTCAAAGAATGTAGGTATTATTAGAGGAAAAAACGTGGAAACGCATGGCCGTTGTGGCAGTTTTAACGGAGCTCATTTCTTATCATTCATGAAACCTGGCAAGCGTTGTTGTAGAAATATGAACAATTCAAGCATGCATCAATTATTTAAGAGCAAGTGAAATGTTTGGCATTGTTTTTGTGTTGGAGTCTTCAACTATTAACACGCCAGATGGTGATACTGAGACTGTATTTCAACTAATTGGTAGGTTTCTGTCGCCTCGCCTCCTTCAGCAAAATTGAAGTGGAATAATCGTTGGTATTAACATTAGTTGATATGAGAAAATCAGCAATAATAGCAGAATGCTCCTTTACTTTATTACAAGAGATTATACCTCTTTTGTATCCACCTCATCTCTCTCCCTCTATATCTCCATTAGCCCATCCAATGTGATTTAACACACCACTGTGCTACACTGTGACTTGCTTATCTTTTACTTTCACCTGCTCATTACAGGATGGTGCGGGAAATCTGTGCCCATGAATGTGTTTCATCTCATTGCCCCATAGACTTGGATGTCCCAGTGTAGAATAAAACAAAGTAGAATCCAGGGATTTTGAGTGTCTAGGCCTACCTGCTTGCAAACAAGTTAAACATAGCCTATGTTTAGCTAGGAGTAGCCAATGTCTCCCCAACGCCCCAATATCGGCCAGTTCTGTCGAACTATACAAGGTAAAGTCGAATTCGGGCGTCCGATTTGTTCTGATCTCAGAACACTCCTGAAGAAGCATACAGAGGCCTTTGGCCTGTTTGTGCGTTATATATGATTATAACAGGTTATTACTTTTACTTTTACAAACAGCTGTAAAATGGTTACATTTGGGTCTCTAGGTTGTTGATGTCATAGCATTTTGTGGGTAATTTTGGGTTCATAGTCTCAATCTGTGGAATTTGTGGCTGCGTCTCCTGAGTGAACTATCCTAGCCTTTTGCTTGTATACCTCTAGGAGGCTCTGCAGGTAACCTTCAACTCAAACTGTCTAATGTTGACTGTTGTCCAGCCAGGTGGCTCAACTGGCCCAGCCAGGTGGCTCAACTGGCCCAACCAGTAACCTAACTAGTGTACTGATATAACGTAAATGGTTGTTAGTGGGCTGCACTGCTGACCTGTTCAGAACGGGAACACGTGGACAACTGAACATGAGCTGAATATAATCCGCTATTAAGCGATGGCAGCTCTGCAAATCCTCTGTGAAATTATACTCTTGAACAGAAATGGTTCACATGTGCATGAGTCTGTTGTGACGTGGCAAAGCTTCGTGCGTGTGTGCGTGCGTGTGTGTGATGAATAGATGAAGAGTTACGAATTGGATGTGAATCTGCCTGTTCTCAGTGGAAAGTATGCTGTAGTGGTTTCAATTCTCCCCCCCACCCCCCCCTTCCATGGTGCTGTCTCTCTGCAACATCTGTAGCAGTGTGATGATGTAACCACTATTTGCCTCCCCCACCCTTCCTTCTGCGTTAGTATTGTATGTCTCTATCTCAGGCCTAGATTTATACATTTCCTCAACCTAATCTCTAATGTTCTTATAAATAATTTCCTTATGTCAATTATTTTTGCATCATTACTTTCCGTAATTAAGCTTATTTATTTAATTTTCACTCTTCAGTTGTTTTTGTTTCACAGCAGGAATTTGCCTATTTGATCACATAGGCCTACCTATTGCCCTGTCTCTCAATATCTGTGTTGTGGAGTTAAGCTTGAGTGCGGCTTTTTTTTTAATGCATTGAATATCTACAGCTATGGTGGCTGCCTAGTCATCAATGCATTTTTCTGCCCCAAAGTATCTTTCTTGATGGTAGGCTAGGATAATTGGTAGGCTGGTCGGCTAATTGTTTAGTATTTTGGTATTTGAACGAAGGATAGAGGATCATCATTTGTTGTTATGATGTAGACTATTTTCATTTTCTTTGATTCTTGTTATTGCAGTGTTGTGACATGACTCAAATATTTTCTCTCTCTGGTCTGCTTGCATTAAATTATGCCTTACCAGAAACGGATTGGAGTTTCTATTGGCACAATCAATAATGAATTTAGCTTGGTCATCATTTACACTCCAATTCTGATAATTCATGTCCAGTGAAAAGTGAATGATGTTTATCATTGATCATTGCATTATCTATGTCGACATTTTACGTGAACATTTCAAATTCTAACATTCTGCTAACATGGGTGCATTGTATACCGGGCGGTAGGCAAAAGCGGGGTCCTGGGCGTGCGGATCCCCGGCATCGCTGACTGGTTCTAGGGACGTGGAACATCACCTCACTGGCGGGGAAGGAGCCGGAGCTGGTGCGGGAGGTGGAGCGGTACCGACTAGATATGGTTGGGCTCACCTCCACACACAGCACCGGTTCTGACTAGGGTTGGGTATCGTTTAGATTTTTCCGATACCGGTGCCAAAACGATACTTTTAAAACGGTACCGGTTCCTAAACGGTGCCTGAACCGATACCTTCTTTAAAATAAAGAGCAAACAATAACGTTAAAGAATGTCTTTTTTTTTTATTGCTAAGGCAAAACCATTGAACAATATATTAACTCTTAAAGTAACACTGTTTAAATTAGAATTACAATTAAATACAAAACACTATTAAACATTACTAATAAATATTAAATTAACAATATCAACAAATAACAATTTAACAATAAATAAGTTACAGTACTACTACTAATAATAAATAACAGCAAACAAAGCAAGTGAAAACTACTCTACACTACTCTGCATATTCTACATCCACCTGTGCACACAATCAACAATTTTTCGATGAAAACCCGCTAAACACGATCAGAACCCGCTAGATAGAGACATACAGATACTAACGCAGAAGGAAGGGTGGGGGAGGCAAATAGTGGTTACATCATCACACTGCTACAGATGTTGCAGAGAGACAGCACCATGGAAGGGGGGGGTGGGGGTGAGAATTGAAACCACTACAGCATACTTTCCACTGAGAACAGGCAGATTCACATCCAATTCGTAACTCTTCATCTATTCATCACACACACACACGCACACACGCACGAAGCTTTGCCACGTCACAACAGACTCATGCACATGTGAACCATTTCTGTTCAAGAGTATAATTTCACAGAGGATTTGCGGAGCTGCCATCGCTTAATAGCGGATTATATTCAGCTCTTGTTCAGTTGTCCACGTGTTCCCGTTCTGAACAGGTCAGCAGTGCAGCCCACTAACAACCATCTACGTTATATCAGTACACTAGTTAGGTTACTGGTTGGGCCAGTTGAGCCACCTGGCTGGGCCAGTTGAGCCACCTGGCTGGACAACAGTCAACATTAGACAGTTTGAGTTGAAGGTTACCTGCAGAGCCTCCTAGAGGTATACAAGCAAAAGGCTAGGATAGTTCACTCAGGAGACGCAGCCACAAATTCCACAGATTGAGACTATGAACCCAAAATTACCCACAAAATGCTATGACATCAACAACCTAGAGACCCAAATGTAACCATTTTACAGCTGTTTGTAAAAGTAAAAGTAATAACCTGTTATAATCATATATAACGCACAAACAGGCCAAAGGCCTCTGTATGCTTCTTCAGGAGTGTTCTGAGATCAGAACAAATCGGACGCCCGAATTCGACTTTACCTTGTATAGTTCGACAGAACTGGCCGATATTGGGGCGTTGGGGAGACATTGGCTACTCCTAGCTAAACATAGGCTATGTTTAACTTGTTTGCAAGCAGGTAGGCCTAGACACTCAAAATCCCTGGATTCTACTTTGTTTTATTCTACACTGGGACATCCAAGTCTATGGGGCAATGAGATGAAACACATTCATGGGCACAGATTTCCCGCACCATCCTGTAATGAGCAGGTGAAAGTAAAAGATAAGCAAGTCACAGTGTAGCACAGTGGTGTGTTAAATCACATTGGATGGGCTAATGGAGATATAGAGGGAGAGAGATGAGTGGATACAAAAGAGTATAATCTCTTGTAATAAAGTAAGGGAGCATTCTGCTATTATTGCTGATTTCTCATATCAACTAATGTTAATACCAACGATTATTCCACTCAATTGCTGAAGGAGGCGAGGCGACAGAAACCTACCAATTAGTTGAAATACAGTCTCAGTATCACCATCTGGCGTGTTAATAGTTGAAGACTCCAACACAAAAACAATGCCAAACATTTCACTTGCTCTTAAATAATTGATGCATGCTTGAATTGTTCATATTTCTACAACAACGCTTGCCAGGTTTCATGAATGATAAGAAATGAGCTCCGTTAAAACTGCCACAACGGCCATGCGTTTCCATGTTTTTTCCTCTAATAATACCTACATTCTTTGAATAAATGAACATTGTTCCTATTTCCACGATGACACAGCCCATTTGGTTCCCGGGAATAAAGAGGAACAGCTTGTCACAGTGCACCCATCAATACAACGTGTCCACGGATCCACACTGCCACACTCTGAGCTCTCTGAAGGGGATCAGTCTGCCACCAAGCCCCAGTCCATTCTCCTTCTCAACCTGATCCAATGTCACATACAAAAATGACCCCATAAGCATATGTGAACGTATGGAGGAATTACACTGAACTTGCACTTGCCCAGTGGGCATCACTTTCCACCCAGGAGAAAGTGCATGCACATGCCTTCTGATGTGTGATATGATGTTTCCTTCCCGCCACTGTTGACCAAACACTTGTAAACACGTAAAAGCACGGCAGCTTCCGTTGTGCGTAGAACTTGAGTCCTTCCGTCACAAGGTTACAGAGATAGCCTAGTTGCTGCAAGTGTATTTGGTGCTGGAGGAAATGTACAGCTTTGCAGGAAGCCGAAGATTGTTGTGCAATCTTCAAAACCGCAGCCTGCAGTAAACCAGTAAACCTGTCCATGCTGAATAAATTAACCTTCTAATGAGAGCAGCAGGGTGGGAATCAGTGTTTTTCCAAATCGGTGATGTTATTGATTAAACGGGTTGGTTTTAACAACATTCACAACTTGACTGATGTGTGACTAAGCCTTAACACGTGGATGTATTGATTAACCCATTCCTTGTCCAGCTCAAAGTAAAATAAAAATAAAGTGTTATATATTAAACTTGAAATAAAGTAGGCGTGTGTGTGTGTAGTCTATTGATTTCATCATTGACGAACGCACGTCTGAACATAGACTTGCAGAGGAATATTCGTATACATTCATCATATACAACTGGAAACGCCGATTGATGATGATGCTGCTGCTGCTGCTTATCGTGAGTGTATTTAAACGGTAGACATGCAACAGAAGCACATGCTTTCCACCTGACCTGCTCCACAATCCAGTGAATAACTGCATTGTTACGATGAAGTCACGATGAAGTCACGATGAAAAACGTCAACAACATTCACCCGAAACTCGCTCATGACAGTCGGACATCCGTGAACGTGTACCGCAACAGGGAGAACGTGTACCGCAACAGGGAGAACGTGTACGGCAACAGGGAGAAGTTGTTGCAACTTAACTTAAAGTTTGAATGAATTGACACAACGTACCCGCCGACGACGACGACGACACAAACGTAACCACACAACAACAACGACGGAAGAACACACGAGAAGAAGTCGCGGGTAACTTTCTGAACGAGTCCGTCTTAGAGGAGTACACGAGTACAGTGTGTGTTATAGTATTCGCAATAAAGAAATAAAGACAAACGACGGGCGACGACGACGGCGGTTAACCGTGATGTTGCGCGACTTGAAACTCTCGGCTAGCTAGCATAGAGTCCCAGCGCCACAGACGACTTATCCCCAGCAAAGCAACTCACTCACAGACACCGCGGCGATAAACAAAAAGCGGCGAGAAGCGAGCGTGTATAAAGGCAATAAAACAGCGTTGTTGTTGTTGTTGTTGTTTATGATTATTATTATTATTATTTATACCAGCTGCCTGCCGTATCCCACCGTAGCATCCTGGCGAGCGACGCCTTCCTTCTTCCGCCTGAAGTAGCCAGCCGTGTTGCTAGCGACGGTGAGCTACGAGCTGCCTCCAACTCAAGACCCGTTTTCAAAACCATGGATCTCTTCTTCGTCTTCTTCTTCTTCCCTCCTCCGGCGGCGGCGGCTCTCCTCGCATCACAATCACATCGCGCCGCGCCACGCCACGTGCGTGCGGTTATATACGGTGCAATCCAAAGACTTCCATTCGAAGGTATATTAAGCGTCAGTGTGAGTGCGCGCCAGGTGGAGTGGCGAGCGACCTATCACAGTCCGCTGCCTCGCGCCGTTCTGTTGCCACGAGCCTCTCTCGGCGCTGATGCGCGGCCCCGCGGACAACTCACGGCACGCCCCCCCTCTGGCTCACAGCGACGTCGTGGACGCGCTCTGCAGTCAGGTTCAACAGTAGCCAGCCACACTGTATACTATACACTGTATACTGTATACTGTATACTGTAAGTGAAGTGAACACAGATCCTAAAACCACTCAATTGTTATTTTATTTTTATTTTTAGAATCACTTTATTTTCAAGTGTGTACATGGCGCATCAAGCACATAAAAAAAGAGTGCACAACATGGCAATCAAGACAATGGGAAGAATGAAAGAAGAAATATAAACACTAAAGAAAAAGGGGTAATACTTGTGCAATACTTCCTCAACTAACTGGCAGTACAATTAGATAGCAACCAATTTACAATGTTCAGCTTATTAAGATCTTTTTCTTTTGTTTGAGAGACGGACAAAAGCTACCAGTAAAGTGTTCTAAAACAGTGGATATGATATTTCCCCATAATGATAGGAAGTTAATCAAGTCAGACGTGTTGCAATTAAGGTTTTCCCTGAAATATCTATTTTGCTTTAGATGGTGTCAGGGTGTCATAATCACTTGACCCATAATCATATGGCCTGTAAAGCCCTTTGAGACTGTAACTGTGATTAAGGGCTATACAAATAAAATTGACCTGACTTGACTCAAGTGAACAGTATGACTAAAAAGATAATAGAATTATCGTTATCTCGATTCATATGCATGGACAGCCTACACCAACATGGAGGTGCAACTTGTGGCAGCTCAGCACCCACTTGCTGAGATCAAACCAATACTTTGAGGGGCTTACATAGCTGTGTCATGTTTCATCGAGATGTCACACTTTAATCGTAGATTGACATTTCTTTATATATTAATCCTGAAATAATCTGCTATCTCTCTGTCTTTCTGTGAGTGTTTGTGGGCAGACTCGTCTTCTCTGAATGCATTTGTGAGTCTAATCCCCGAGCTACACTGGGTTACATAACACTGCTACAGCCAAAACATCTGGAAAAGCATCCCACATGGAATTGACAGCTTTGACAGCTTATGTGTTTCTGTGTATGCACATGCACACCATGCACATTTGTGTGTATGTGTGTACCTCCGTGTTGTGTGCATGGGTGTGTGTCTGTGTGTTTGTGCATGCGTGAATGCAGGCTTCTTCATGCTGATGCTTTAAGGATTAATATGTAAAATCCCCTTCCAAATTTTTCAGGAAGTGATGGTATCATATTCAAACTGCTCTCCCTGGCTGTGTGAGAATTGAATGTGGCTTTGCTGAGGTTTACAAACGCTGCAATGCTACAGTTAGGCATGAGCCTCCCCCCCCCCCCCCCCCCCCCCCCCCCCCATACACTACCCCCATGCCCAAGAATACCTGAGCATTGCAAAAATTAAGTAAACCACTTGCAGTATACTAGACTATAACCCTACTTTCTTTAGCAAAGTACAAAGCATATCTGCAGGACTTATACAGATTATTAGGCTCTGGTTGAATTTCCTGAATGAACATTAATGCACACACACCATACCCTGAAAGCTGCACCTTTGTGAGACTTTTCATGGTTGAAGAGTGACTTCTGGTCCCAGAGGGTCCATCATACCAACATCATCGTATTGACATGAAATATTGAAATGTCAGGAGTATTTACACAAAAAATTGTCTCCTGTAAGGTTCATAATAAAGCAGATGGATGTCACAGTGTAACTTACAGCAAGTGTGCAAAGAGAGTAAATATTTTCGGAAAACTGCCTGCACAAACAAGAAGGGCGCTCCAGAATCCTGGATGAACACAGGAAGAGGAACTCTGAATAAACACTATGAATGGATGTACCAGAATAAAGCTTGACTAATTAACAAGGGTATGTCAGCTACATTTGTTTGAATCAATTAATCTGATTGGGAAATTATAAAAAATGACACTGTATACTGTATATTATTTCTGTTTGTGCCAGACTTAATTTAATTTGCTTGCAAATGTTTTTTTTTTTACAATATGGAAACAAAATATTGATGTTGCAATTTTTCATAATTGCCTTACAATTATGAATGCTTGAAACCTGCTCAATTCTTATCTTTATGTACCACAGCCATATATTGCTGTCTCTTTCAACAACTGTACTCTTTGTAAGTTGCTTTGGATAAAAGTGTCAGCCAAATGCCCTAAATGTAAATGTAAATATTGATGTGCAACACAAGTTAACATATTCGCTGTGTCCATTTAACTTCCATAACCGTTGCCGTGGTGTCTACAGCTATGAGAGGAGCTGGCCTATCGGTTTCATCCATCAGGCGTCTTAACCAGACCAGAGCTGCAGCGCTAAATGGCTTTCAATCATAACTGGCAAGTATCCCTATAATGGCACTGATAGGCTTAGGACAAATACCCTCTCTCTGCTCTCTAGCGGTGCGAGTATGTCTCTCTCCTCCTGCTCTAATGGTTGTTTGCAAAGGGTGCAGCTACAGGCTTGTGTGTGTGTGTGTGTGTGTGCATGTGCGTGCGTGTGTGTGTGTGTGTGTCTGGGTGGGCGGTGCGTGAGAGTGTGCATGTAGACGTCTTAATTCATTAGTATGAACATCTATCTATCTCATGCGTGCTCCCGGGGGATTTGAGCTCTGAGCAGAAATGAAACGGCCTGAATCAATTGCATGTTTTAAATTGGTTCAATCAATACAATTTACTGTCAGACACTGGGAGCGGTGCCCACCATGGGAACGTGACTCCCACTCCCAAGTAATCATATGACAAGCAATAAATATTGCTTGTCATATGATTACTTAAGCTAATTACATCCATAAAACAACAGTTTCCTGCTTTGGACATTCCTTACTACTGAGGGACCTATTAATGTCAGAAATGCCATAGCCATCCATCAGCTATGACTATTAGTGAGTGAAATGTTCTGTGAAATATCAGTATCAGGTTGACAGCGTGCCTGCCTCTAATATCACAGCAATTAGATGTTAGGCCTCTCCCTGGTCATTACCAATCAGCACATTGCTTCCCTGATTGGTTCGGTGAATCCACACTGCCTGTCAATCACTTGGAGAGGGCGGGAGCAGGGACACAGAGAGAGAGAGAGTGAGAGAGGGGTTGTTTCAAAAGCTTGCCCTAGCTCTTCTGCTCTTTTCTGCTCTCTCTCTCTCTCTCTCCCCCCCTCCCTCTCTCTCTCTCTCTATCTGTACAACTCTGAAATCCTACCTACAGCACCTTTAATTGCCACCATAGATGGCCACACACGCCAGTGTGTGTGTTGCATGTGTGTGTGTGTGTGTGTGTGTGTGTGTGTGTGTGTTGTGTGTGTTGTGTGTGTGTGTGGAGGAGGGGGAGTTTGGGGCAGTGCCTGGTGGGTGGTTTTAAGTTTCCTAAGTACCTGCTAATTCTTCACATACAACCATGACCTCCTTAGCCTTTGAACCAGAGAGAGAAGCCGTTCATTATTCATTTCATTCGGACTTGGAGTTACGGATGGAGTTACGACAAGTGACAAAATACTTACTTAAGGTTAATGCGGTTGACTATGAGGTAAAACTGCACACATCATACCAACTGTAACAACAATGACTCTAACCCACATCACGTTACAACCACTATTGTGTAGGAACACCATTTATAGATACTATGGCGCCCCCTTGTGGTGACTGGACTGTAACGGCGGCTAATGGAGCCTAAAAAACATGGCTGATTTATTTGACTGTGATTTGACTGTGTTACTTTGTGGTGACCGTCGACATATTGATGCAGATGAACCCAACGGTGTTCATGAAAAGTATGAAATCAATCAGACGAGTCAGATGACCAACACTTCTCAAGACACTTTAAATACCCCCTATCCCAAAACCCCATCTAGATTCCCCAATCTAACTGTGTGTGTATCTGCCACACAAATAATACAAGCAAATAAGTTGTCTGACAAATAATTTCAAATATGATTTATTGGAAATAGAAAATAAAACTGCATTCGCAATAAGTTGGTGACTCGTGGTTCTGTTCTTGCTTCCGTATTGAACAGAACATTCTTGCCACAACAAATCATTCACAGAATTCCATTCACATCCATCGCTAACCTTTTGGGCAAACAGTATCGCAAAATAAGCTCATATGTAATAACGTAAATGTAAATGTAATAAACTTTGCGGTTGACACCACTGTCATTATAAAGGCTATAGTCAGGTGGTAGACTGATAAGTGATAGACTGCTAAGTGGTTCAAAGAAAAACATAATCGTTCACAGAACTGAAAAGCAAAAATATAGGCCTACAAGTTCAACCCTGTCTTTTCATTGTATCGTAAAGATTGAATACTAATCCTAATGCTCGTAGGTGTCTTTTGCAATGGGGACGCTGGGGACATGTCCCCAACACTTTTTAAATGGCTGATTTTGTCCACATCCCTTTTTAAACATTCTGAAGTAAAACCTGCACCATGAAATGCTAAGTAACAAATGAGAACAACAACAGGCTACAATTTAAATACAGGCCTGGAACAAACAAACATTCACTGTCCAAAAAAAACTAAGCCTAATGGAAACAAAATACCTCTTCACTAGCATACTGATTCTAAAATGACCCAAATCCCATTAGATGTGCCGTTACTGGTTTTTCTCTCTCGCCTTAATTATTATTTACTCTGACCTCATACCGCTCTTCCCATTACATTGCCTAAAATCACATATTTTGAAGACTGTTTAACAAAAAGTGTTTTCATCTGAGCTGTTATGTCCACATGCACACTTTTCAACAGAAAGAGACACTCTTGGTGATACTACAATAACACGCAAAATGCCTGGCGGTCTTTACAAATACATAAATCACCCGTAAATGGGCAAGAGGATGAGGCTGCATCACACTCATGTGTTGTGTTTGCTGTTTTCCTCAACCCTCGGGTTCTGTTCACAGAGCATTAAAGCTGTCTGTCCATCAGCATAAGCCCCTGAGTGGTGCGTCTTGTCTTAAAGACAGACCCTTTATCTACTGGGGGGATGCCCTCTTCCCCAACATGACTTTAATGGCCCTGACATCATGTAAGCTGCCACAGCTGCCTGTAAGACTGTGTGTGTGTGTGTGTGTGTGTGTGTGTGTGTGTGTGTGTGTGTGTGTTTTGGGTCGGGCTACCAGTATGCTGGTGTAGGGCTAATTCATGTTTGTTTTGCTGCAGAACAGGGAACCCGAACCCCCCCTCACCCACACACACACACACACACACACATGCACGAGATCACCCACCCACCCACGCACACACACGCACTCACATCCACACACAGGTACACACATACGCACACACAGGCAGGTACACACAGGCTCACTGCACACACATCTAATGTACATGCACACACACACACACACACACACACATTTAATTATTTGAGTTGGTTCTCGTCTGGTATAATCTCTCCTCTATACAGTACAATAAGTTCATCAGTGGGTCGTGCGGCTCTGTGGTTGGGTACAGCCAAGCCTGAGCACCTGCTCTCAGGCCCACCGTGTGTAAAGGGGAGTTGTCAAATTGACGTCTTGCACCTGTGGTCTGACTCCACCGTCTGGGAATTGAGACATACATACCTTTCCATCAGAGGGCTAATCCATCGGAGAGGATGGGGGGTAGTGAGAGAGAGAGAGAGAGAGAGAGAGAGAGAGAGAGAGAGAGAGAGAGAGAGAGAGAAAGAGAGAGACCACCAATGTAGTTGCGTGGGTTGACTGTGTGTGTGTGTGTGTGTGTGTGTGTGTCTGTCTGTGTGTGTCTGTGTGTGTGCGTGTGTGTGGGGTGATGCTGGTATCGACTGAGCTTTGATGTGCGTCTTTGATTTGAGCTAAACCGGAAATATTTTGCACACGTCCTTTCACCTGTTCCTTCTCCTTCACTCGTCATCTGTGCTGATTGTAGTTGTGTATGATAGGAGGAGGAGATTGTTATGTTTGATGATAGTAAAACAATAAAGAGAGCGAGAGAGATTGAAGAGGGAGGGGAGGGGGGGGAGACAGAGAGATAGAAGAGAGAGGGGAGGGAGGGAGGGAGAGAGAGAGGGAGAGAGAGAGAGAAAGAGAGAGAGCAAGAGGGAGGGAGGGAGGGAGAAATACGTTGAATCCCTCCCTCCCCCCCTGCTACATGTGGAGTCAAGTGAATGTCTGAAGTCACAGACAGCGTGTTTATCTAAAGCCTCTATCCCCGGCAGACCCAGCAGCTCCTATAGACCTCTGCACTTCCTCCCCCCCCTCTTCCTTTTCTCCCCCCTCCCACCCACGCACCCACCCACCCACCCACCCACCGACCCACCGACCCCACTCACCCACCCCCATCTCTTTTCTTCCAGAGCGGTCGTGTGCCACCACGCACCCACAGCTTTCAAAGACAAAAATAGAGAAACAGGAAAAGCGTGTGCGTATGTGTGGGTGTCTTGATGTGTGTGTGTGTGTGTGTGTGTGTGTGTGTGTGAGGCCTACCTCTGCCACGGGTGAGCCTTTCAAATGATCTCGTGCTTTAATGTAAATATTATGGCCTGGATATTAGGCGTTCGAACGGCTGAGTGAATTAACTGAGAGGGGAGAGATTATATGTGTCGGGTGGAGAGGATGTGTTGGCTGGGGCATTGCTGGATTAGGAGCGGGAATGAAAGGGGGCTTTTGCAAAACAGTGGTGGGGGAAACACAGGGCTATGGCTGAGCCAGGTATGTGCTTTGAAAAGCATGTGAACGTGCAGAATGCATGCTGGGACTGTTGGGGAGCAAGGGGTGCAAACGGCTGCAAGAGATGGGGATGTGTGTGTGTGTGTGTGTGCGTGTGCATGTGTGTGCGTGTGCATATGTGTGCGTGTGTGCGTGTGTGCGTGTGTGTGCATGTGTGTGCATGTGCGTGTGTGCGCGTGTGAGTGTGTGTGAAGGTTATGTGAGAAAGATTAATTCCTTTAACAATATTAAACATTATTATAGGAGGCATGGCCCCTTGGCAGTATAACTATTAAGGTAATATTTAGGGGGGTTTTTTTCCACTCTGTCTACTGCTGTGCCACAGTAAAAACAAAATTATATTTAGATATTGCAATGTGCAACTATTACTATTATTTGATTCAAGTTTGAGCATTTCAGCCTAAATAAAATATTATTTAAAAGTAAAATAAAGAAACATTTCGACCCTTTAAATAACGATTTAAGCCAACTCGCTGCCTTGGGTCAGTTCTCCCTGCCGCCACCAGATGGCTCTGTAGGCCTACTAATACTGTTCACTGTTCGCGTTCTCCGTCACCAAACACAGTTTCAGACCAGGGGACGAGCATCATATCTGACGAGGAGACTGACTATTTAAGACACCGTTTAATGCATCCTCAGATGAACTCATAAAACATTTAATAACATGATTATTTAGAAGAATAGGAAACAACAAATAAAAGTGAACAGTGTCCGCCGTTCTTTAGACAGTGAGGTGACTGCAGCGACTGCAGCAGTGATACAGCCATGATCTCCATATTGCCTTAAAACCATTTTTCATGGTTACACATATGTGCTGCCTCTGAGAGGATGCATGTTGAAACATGATTGTGTGTGTGTTTGAGTAATCCTGCATGTGTGAGTTTGTAGTGTGTGTGTGTGTGTGTGTGTGTGTGTCTTCAGGGTTATATCAGTCCGTCCTCACTCCGCCACTGATTCTGCACAGCTGTACAAAGCTGCTCTTTACACACATGCACGCACACGCACACACACACACACACACACACACACACACACACACACACACACACACACACACACACACACAGACACACACACACACACACACACACACACACACACACACACACAGACAGACACACACACACACACACACACACACACACACAAACAGACACACACACACACACACACACACACACACACACACACACACACACACACACACACAAACAATCTCTCTCTCTCTCTCTCTCTCTCTCTCTCTCTCTCTCTCTCCTCACCACCTGTATGTGTCTAGCCTCCCTTGCCCTCCCTGTATTTTGAATGAGTAAATATTGTCTCTGTAGCCCTCAGAAACATCCTCTGGGCTTTTTCGTTTCATCCATTGTTGCTAAAGCCCGCTAAAGAGAAGGAACAGGTTTCAGTTCATGTCTGTTGGAAATAGTGGGGTTCGGTTGTCCTGCTTTAGACATGTTGATGAATGCATTGTACGGCTCTGCTCTTTGCACTATTACACCACTACACCCCGCCCTCGGCCAGGTGTGTGTGTGTGTGTGTGTTTGTGTGTGTGCGTGTGTGTGTATGTGTGTGTTGTGTGTCGAGGTTACCATGGCTCCAAAGTTAGCAGCACCATTGGCTGTGCTAACGGCTGATCCCCCCCCCTCCCCCTCCCCACTACTGCCCCACCCGCACCACTGCCCCATCCCCACCACACCACCCACCAAAGCCAGTTCTCCCCCACACCACCACCACCACCACCGCCACCACCACCGCCACCACCACCGGCTCAAACCTTCTCTTCTACTTCTTACTCCATCAGTGCTCCATGTCTCACGGGAGCGGGTGGGAAGAGACATGGCATGGATGGACATGAACACACACTTTTATGGAGTCCATGGTGTTGCGTGTCCCTGTCCCCAGACCCGTCCCCAGACCCGTCCCCAGACCCGTCCCCTTCCGAGACAAGGTGTAGTCCTGACGTTAACCGTGACAGAGAACTAAGGGTCTGCCAGCTGCCTATAATGTTGTGCTTTCTTGGTGTCTCTGTAGCTCAAAAATCCCGGGGCTGGGGGCCAGACTGGGCAGAAGCCGCGTTGAGGGGTGGGTGGTGCTGAAAGCAGTATTGTTGTTGTTGTTGTTGTTGTTGTTGTTGTTTGTTGCTTCCCGTCGCCACATTAATGTCACACCAGAAGCCGTGTGGTTGATCTGAGATTCAATGCGAACATCGTCACCTTTTTATCCCTTTTTGTAGTCATCTGCTGGCTTTTTTTGTTACATTTCGACCCCTTGTTCGTCTTCCCCGCCTGTCAAAATTAGAAATGGTGTGTGTGTGTGTGCGGGTGTGCATGTGTGTGTGTGTGTGTGTGTGTGTGTGTGTGTGTGTGTGCGAGTGTGCATGTGTGTGTGTGTGTGTGCGTGTGTGATATTGAGAAAAAACAGTCCAATAGACTCCCAACAGTCCACTCCAATGCATGAGTGGCTTGGAATGTTGCCAGCATGTAAAACCTAGCAACAAGATTTGACTTGGCCCTCCGAGAGAGAGATAGAGAGACAGAGAGAGAGAGAGAGAGAGAGGATGGGCGAGATGAGGGAGAGATGGGGGGAAGGAAAAGGGGGGAGAGCGAGAGAGAGAAGTTGGCACTGGCACAGTTTGGCCATATGGATCTTTGTTAGGCCGTTTTGGAACATTTAGTCATGCTGTCGCTCCAACTGGACTACTTAGTGGGATGGAGAGGATGCTGTTGGCTGGGGCATTGCTGGATTAGGAGCGGGAATGAAAGGGGGCTTTTGCAAAACAGTGGTGGGGGAAACACAGGGCTATGGCTGAGCCAGGTATGTGCTTTGAAAAGCATGTGAACGTGCAGAATGCATGCTGG
>PIJE02000277.1:80468-83724 GCA_002895965.2 Coryphaenoides rupestris | reverse complement strand
ACACACACACACACACACACACACACACACACACCACACACACACACACACACACACACACCAACAACAAAATCCTCTCCTCAACCCTACCTCCTTCTATCCGGCCTCCCTACTGTCCCCCAGCCTAAACAAAACTAAAAACTAAAAATAGCATGTTTTGTGAAAAAACCCGAAAGGTTTTGGTGTGTAAACCTTGGCCAACGTCCATCTGCCTGAACAGGCCAATCCTCAGGAGGCTCTTGATGAAGTACCAAGTGTACTAATTCCAAGCACAAAGTGTACTCACTCCAAGTACCAAACCCTCAAGGCCAGGAAAGGATAAGGAATCTTTGTAGGTTTGTAAGCTTGAAACTAAGACGGAAATAAGACGTGTTTTCGGTTGGCTCATCGAAATAAAAGTATATTTTATTATTCGGTGTTGCTGCATGCGCTTGTGACTGTTGTTCTTGCGGACAAGCATTGAAAAGTGTGTTTGCCCAGTGTTCCCCAGTGACTTGACCAGCAGTGTTCTTGGTCATATTAAGTGTTTCTGATCACCATGGCTGGGTTCTCACTACACCGGGAACAAGCCAGCCCATGGTGATCAGAAACACCTCACACAGTCAGAAGCACTCGCTAACCTCTGCAGCAACCACAACACAAAGAGGAACACAAATTGTGCAAATGGACGTGTTGGTTAGTGTCCTGGGATCTCCCTAATGATACTCACAGCATTTTTAAGATGAATGACAGCCGTCGTCAACATCGTCATCATCGTCATCATCCTCCTCAGCATCTCAATCATCATCATCATCAATCATCATCATCATCATCATCAGCGTCTTCATCATCATCTTCATCGTCACAAATCATCATCCATCATCATCAATCATCACCTCCTCACTCTTCCTCATCATCCTCATCCTCATGAAACCCTCATCCTCATTCTCCTCCTCCTCCTATCCACATCATCCTCCTCCTCCTCATTCATCAATCCCATCGATCCTCATACATCTCATCATCCCCTCATTATCATCCTCATTCTCCTCATCATCCTCATCATCGGTCAATTCCTCATCATCCTCATCATCATCCTCATCCCGCGCATCCTCTCAATCCTCCTCCTCTCCTCCTCCTCATATCTCATTATCCTCATTATCCTCATTATCGCCTCATCCTCCTCCTCGCCATCATTATCCTCATCCTTTCCTCATCCTCATTTCTCATCATCATTTCTCATCATCATCATGCCTCCTCATCCTCATGCCTCATAATCCTCTCTCTCCTCCTCATCCTCCTCATTCCTCATCATCCTCATCCTCCTCCTCATCTCCTCATCATCCTCATCATCCTCATCATCCTCATGCATCATCCTCATCAGCTGACTGAATGCTCCCATGCAGAAAGCTGAGCAAGGCAACAGTGACAGGAGTGCGCCACGTCTCATCATCCCTCATACTCATGTATTTACGCAACACACAGCCTTGAAGAATAAGAACACACATGGAACAGAGAAGAAAACACTCTTGCACACACACACACACACACACACACACGGCGCACAGCACCACGCACGCGCGACACACCACACTAGACACACACACACAAGAACAGGTGCGGCTGTCCGAAACGGAAAGCGCAGCTACTCAACCATCTTCAACTAGCCTTGACGACGAGAAGGAACACGCTTGTCTCTCTTGTGTGCTCTCTGTGTGTCTTCTCTACTCTTACTCTCTCTTTCTATCCCTAGAGATCCCCGCCAGCCCTCCCACCCGCACGCCCAACGTCGGTCTTACGCTTTCCCGTCCGAGGCGTGACCGAGTTGGTTGGTACTCCCTTCTTCGACTGGTACTGTGGGGTGTCAGGCGGCCCGAGCGGGTTAGACTGCCTAAGTGCAAACGACACAGTACACATACAGGTGCGCCGCGCCACACACAAGATCACCGTGTCACCACAACCAGTGCACATGGCGTAACGCGTGTGTGATGTTTCCATGATACAGTCACACCACGCACTTACGGTCTGGAGCTACTCAACATACTACAACCTGAGCTACAGGAACGCAAGAACCTTGAGTGGCAGATCTACGGATCCCGGCGCTTTCTCTACTGTCTTGTCACTGGCCTAGCCCCCATCCCACTGACCCCCTCTCTTGCAGGCCACAATCTCCTCACAGTTGGTCTTCGTCCTCATGGCAGTCCGACCTAGGCAAACAAAATACGCCAGCACAACACAACAAACCCAAAAGTAACCAAACACAGCAAAATAAACACCGTGCCCGGCCTGTTAAACCACCGAGTTTACAAATTTCACGGTACCCTTGGCCACAACTGGACACACCACGACACAACGCACGTAGGTTGAGGAAAGGAAGCTTGGTTTTGTTTATGGTGTTTGTTCGGGGCTGGTACTTCCGTTTGGCACATACTTAAGAGTTTGGACCTATTACTTGCCACCCGCGGCTCAGTGTGTGTGGTGTGTGTAGTGGTGCGTGTGTGTCGTGAGTGTGTGGGTGGTGTGGTGTGTGTGTGTCGTCGTAACCAAGGTCAACAGGCCTTGCGGGAACACAGCAGACACACTGAGAGCAGTATTAGTATTTTCTTACTTTGGTAGACATAAGAGGCAAAGATAAGACACAGCAGATAACCAAAAGTCGCTTGTCCCGGTGTACCGCTGGTGTTTAAGAGACCGAATCGAAATTACAAATATGATTTTAAAAACTCAAAAATAGTTTTTGAAAAAGTGGCCCTGTACAATAATGGCCTTTAAAGAGAGTGACACCCGTGAAAGAGCGTGGGTGGGGGGGGGGGTGGAAATGTATCACTCTGACGAAAAGTAAAAGGGATACCGTAATTCTCAGATTTAAAAACTTGACATTAAAAGTCCGAAGCAGCATAGATCAAGTATGAGGATCGGTTTGTTTACTCAGAATCCTGGCAGGTGACAGTTCGGCCGTTGTCAGATGAGATGTGAGAGGCCAATAGAGATCTATATCATAGTCTCTAACCGGTAGGGCTGGGTTCTGGGGGTTTGGCTGGAGACGAGGAAGCCGAATTGGTACGACAGCCTTCGGTTTACCCAGCAGCATAGCCCACATTGTCGTCCATAAACATAATCAGGATGGGAAAATCTTACAAAATATTAAACGTAAAAAAAATAAATCATAATAAATAGAATGAAATTGATGCTATCCGTTAATTTCAATTCTTCCAGAAGCCAGGCCGTGCCAGAGCCAATTAGATCGCAATTGCTTCCCAGCTGACCTACGTTACAGTAC
>PIJE02000277.1:57968-72968 GCA_002895965.2 Coryphaenoides rupestris | reverse complement strand
GCGGTGGGTGGGGGGTCAGTGTGACGAGTGTGAAGCACAAAGGTTCATTCAAGTTGTTCCTAATCTCTTGTTCCAGAAGTTTGACAATGCTGCAGCCGAACTTCTCGGCGGGGAGACGACACAGATCCTGCCCCCGGAAACCAGCAAGTGCGAGGGATTGGGTGACACAGCGTTTCCTGTTTTTTTTGCGACGGAGATAGTCGATGTTTGTCCCGACTCGGAGGGAGAAGCTCATTTGAGAGTGTGGCGAGATGGAGATTTCAGAATCAGACGATTTTATCAAATGTATTAGTTACACCTCCAGTATGGTGAGCTACAGTGATATCGCTGTAGAAGAGTCTTGCAATCGGTGCACACACTTCTAAAGCCAGAGTGTAGTCTGGTTTCACGTCAGTAATCAATGGTCTTCCAATCGATGGTCAGTCATCATGGAACACGATTGGTCGAAACAAATGAATGAAAGTGAAACACCCCATTCACACAGATTTGAGCTCATCTGCCATCAGACTTTAGATGTTAATCTGGAGTCGGATTTGTTCTTCCTGAATGTGGATGGGGTCAGCGAGTTGCCGTGAAATATGAAGGCTCCTATCTGTGGTCTACATAGAGGGAAATCATGTATATAGAGTTGTATCTGATGTACTGTATATTATCCATTTATACACAGCAAAAGTTTCAATCTTAAAGAAATACTGTGTCGAGTAGTTCCGTTTTATTTAAGAAAAGTTCTGAATTATTTAAGAAAAGTTCTGAAAGACGTGATGGACCTTGGATACGACACTAACAATGTGTCCAGGTGCATCGCAAGATGTATTCGACGAAGTGCTAGAAATATTTTCAACATTTTGGTGGAAACTCAATAGTGTCTGCAGTCTCAGGGATCTTTGGTCTACACAAGACAATAACCCACACACCCACATAGCACACTCACTCACACACAAACACACACACGCACACTCACATGAACACACACACACACACACACACACACATGCACATGCACACACATGCACACACACACACACACACACACTCATTTTTATCGATATAATAATAATAGTTTCTAAACAGAATGAAACACAATCAGAAAAGTTAGCATAGGAGCCCTGAGACACACACATATCAGCGAATAGCTTGAACCCTGACCAGACTGACCTTAAGAGAGAAACAGAATGTGAACATTAAAAATCAAAATAGATTTTTAAAACCATATATTCAACTGTTTCCTCTCAATAAGTTTTCCTGGTAGTTTCCTTGTAGTTCTTAGGCTTCAAGATACATTGAGGGTAACGAAAAAGGTGCTAACACAAGTCTCCTGTTTGCATGCAGACACGCCTACATGAAACGTCTATACGCACACACACACACACACACACACACACACACACACACACACACACACACACACACACAACACACACACACACACACACACACACACACACACACACACACACACACACACACACACACACACACATATACACAATCAAACACATGTTAGATGTGCCTGGAGCTGTTTCCTGCCATTGCACTGAAGTAAACATTAATGAAATGCCATGAAATAAATCCCAGTGTTTCCATGATGTGTGCATGTGTGTGTGCGTGTGTGTGTGTGTGTGTGTGTGTGTGTGAGTGTGTGTGTGTGTGGTGTGTGTGGGGGGGGGGGGGGGGTTCCCAGTATATTTCCCTGTCGGAGCACATGCACATGCTATGTATTAAGTTGACATCGAGGTGGAGCAGCTGAATCCTGTCCAACGGTGATAAGGAGCCTTTCCACGACAGGGCCGCACTAACCCCCATACCTGACACACACACACACACACACACACACACACACACACACACACACACACACACACACACACACACACACACACACACACACACACACACACACACACACACACACACACACACACGCACATGCATGCATGTATGTCTGTCTGTCTAGTCGTCTGGGAGGAGCGAGAGGGTGTGGCGACTACAAGCATTAGCACGGCTTGCCAGCATGCGTGACACTAAATCCCATTCACACCGACAGACACAGTGACACTGTGCACAGCATGCACAGCTTCCAGGAGAGAGAGAGAGAGAGAGAGAGAGAGAGAGAGAGAGAGAGAGAGAGAGAGAGAGAGAGAGAGAGAGAGAGGTGTAGGAACTGACATGACACGCAGGAAGATGAAAATGAGAGAGGAGGGTCTGCATGTGTGTGTGTGTGTGTGCATGTGCACTTTGCGTGTGTGTGTGTGTGTGTGTGTGTGTGTGTGTGTGTGTGTGTTTGTGTGTGGTTGTGTGTGGGGGGGGGGGCGGGGGGGGGGTGGAGGGGCAGGGTAGTGGAGGGTTTTGGAGTTTGACAAACAGGAAAAAACTGACATTTGGTGTGAGTCGGGGCAAGGATGAGGAGAATGGAGAGGATGAGTGCAGAGGTTAAAGTAAGGAGAGAGAGAGAGAGAGAGAGAGAGAGAGGAGAAAGAGAGGGATGCAGAGAGAGAGCAGGTGAGCAGGTGAGCACATAAAGAAGCCAACGGGTAAACCAAACATGGCCTGTGAGGTGAAGGCAGTGCCGGGATAAAGAATCAGGAGAGAGAGACTGGAGGCCCTCTAACAAAGAGAGTCAGGCAGACTCCAGATCAGTCTCACCTTAGACCCCCAGATTACTCAAATGTCTTTCTCTCTGTTTTATTTACGCCTGGCTTTGGCAATTTTCTTGTCAGAAAGACCAAAGAAAACCTTTTTTGTACTTTATGTGTTATTGAGGTATAAGTATATAAAATATATAGAGTATATAGAGTATATACGACAGCAGGGTCTGGAGATGATGGACAAGAAGGGGAGGAGGAAGAGGAGGAGGAGGTGGAGAGGAGGAGGAGGAGAGGAGGAGGAAGAGGGAAGAAGGAAGGAAGAGAAGATGAGAAGGAAAGGGAGGAGGAGGAAGAGGAAGAGGAAGAGGTAAGACATGAGAAGGAGAAGGAGGAGGAGGAGGAAGAGGAAGAGGAAGATGAGAAGGAGAAGGAGAGGAGGAGGAGGTGGAAGAGGAGGAGGAGGAGATGGAAGAGGAGGAGGAGGAGTAGGGAGGAGGAAGCCTGGAGTTGGAGAGGAGGAGGAGGAGGAGTGAGGGTGGGGAGTTCAGGGTTGTGGTAGGCGGTGCTGCTGCTGACAGTGGAACCCGGTGGGCTGGTGAGCATCATGTGGTCCCTGACATGAAGAGCATCATTCACCATATGGCAGAGCAGACAACTGGACACCAAACACCTCACTGTGTCCAAACCGCAAAACAGCAGCCGCTGCTGTGACACATCAGCCTCCTCCTCCTCCTCCTTCAATTCCTCCTCTTCCCCCTCCTCTCTGTGTGGCTGTACATCCTCAGATCCTCAGGGTGGAGGGCCACACCTACACCACCTCCACCTGCCCCTCTGCCCCTCTGCCCCCACCCCCCCCCTCCCCGCCACCCCCAGGGGCTCCGCTCGTCTTGCCTCGATGGCTGGTGTGTGTGGTGTGTGTGTGTGCTGTGCTGTGTGTGTGCACGTGTGCGCTGTGTACCTGTGCGTGCGTGTGCATGTGTGTGTTGTGTGTGTGTGTGTGTGTGTGTGTGTGTGTGTGTGTGTGTGTGTGTGTGTGTGTGTGCGTGTGTGTGTGTGTGTGTGTGCGTGCGTGCGTGTGTGTGTGTGTGTGTGTGTGTGTGTGTGTGTGAGAGTGTGTGCGTGTGTGTGTGTGTGTGTGTGAGTGTGTCGTGCGTGCGTGCGTGTGTGAGTGTGTGTGCGTGCGTGCGTTGTGTGTGCGTGTGCGTAGTGTGTGTGTGTGTGTGTGTGTGTGTGTGAAGAGTGTGTGCGTGTGTGTGAGTGTGTGTGTGAGTGTGTGTGCGTTGACTGTGTGAGTGTGGAGTGTGTGTGCGGCTGTTGCGTGTTGCGTGTGTGTGCGTGTGCGTGTGCGTGTGCGTGTGCGTGTGTGTGTGTGCGTGTGGTGTGTGTGTGTTGTGTGTGTGTGTGCGCTGTGCGTGTGTGTGTGTGTGCGTGTGTGTGTGTGTGTGTGTGTGTGTGTGGTGTGTGTGTGTGTGTGTGACAGAGACTGAATGGTGGTTGAGTCAGACTGGCAGATGTCAGGGCTGCTGCTCCCCTGCATAATGCAGGTGTATCTCCTCAAAACATCAGCGCAGTGCAGCCGCCTTTCAATGCATTATTGAAAAGGAGAATCTGTGACAGTGGAGTGACAGTTATAAAGCAACCCGTGCATGTTTACATGTTTACGTGTTGTTCAATCATTGTACACAGTTGTCAGTAATAACAAGCAAGCCAAGCCAATAAATAGGAAATATATATATATATCTATACATATACACCGACTATACAGACAAACAATGAGCAATTCCTTAATTAAGCCTCCTTTAAATAAATTAATAATAAATCAATCAATTAAAAAGATCTTGCCTTTAACTTTAACTTTCACTGTAGGCACTGTAGGCTCGTCCTGGTTAGGCATCATGATGTGTTTTATAACTTTGAGATGATAGGAAGTGTGTGTGTGTGTGTGTGTGTGTGTGTGTGTGTGTGTGTGTGTGTGTGTGTGTGTGTGGTGTGTGTCTACAAGACAGAGTGATTCACTAGTGACTTGTCAAAGTCTGCTACTGACCGCAGTCGATAAAATGCACACACACACCGAAGCACACACACACACACACACACACACACACACACACACACACACACACACACACACACACACACACACACACACACACACACACACACACACACACACACACACACACACACACACACGCACACACAGTATATGGACTATAGGCAGAGGCCTACCTGTCTACCTGACTGGCACTGATATTTGAGACAGCATCAAAGCATAGAGCACCACACACATGCACGTACACACACACACACACCCACGCACCCACACACACACACACACACACACACACACACACACACACACACACACACACACACACACACACACACACATAACCATACATTGGCCTGAGGCTACCAGGTCAGCAGCATGTCCTGCACTTTGTGAGAAAGTTTTAGAAGAATTGAATCAGAAATTAGAAATTAATCAGATTAGTTTCCAAATGTAGACTCAACAAAAAAATACTTCTCAAACCTCTTGAACCTATGTTCAGTGTGCATGTATGACCTAATTACTCTTCCTCAGGTGAACTAACCCTAACCCTAACTTGAATCAAAACGTGTAGGATTTGTCATCAATCAGAATCCCCCAAAATCCAAAAAGGTTTTTTTTAATACTAAGTAATATAGCGGTAATTAAACAGGGCTTGTATTTCTTTGGTAGAAGATCTGCCAATTACAGAAACTATATTTGCCTCTTTCTTTCTGCATGTCTCCGAATGCCATTTTCTTTGATCTTGGTATAATTTGACAAGTAGGATTACATTGACCAAAAAATGTACTCTTCCCTCTTAATTCTAATGAAATAGCCGACTTAGCGACCGCGCCGAGGCTATATTTAGTAATTGAAAGGCTAGGCTATGCTACACTTATTGGAAATAGATAGAACATAAAAAAATAGGATGGATGGAGAGGAGGAGAGAGCGCGAGAGAAACTGAGAAGCAGAATATGTAAGTGTGTGTGTGTTGAGAGAGAGAGAGAAAGAGGGAGAGATTGAGAGAATGAGAGAGAGAGAGAGAGAGAGAGAGAGAGTGAGAGAGAGAGAGAGAGAGAGGAAGTTATTGTGGAGTGGAGTCGGGGGAGGGGCAGAGAGAGAGAGAGAGAGAGAGAGAGAGAGAGAGAGAGAGAGAGAGAGAGAGAGAGAGAGAGAGAGAGAGAGAGAGAAAAGTGCGAGAATAAGTAATATTAATAGCTAATTGTAATTGAGCTAATCCAAATGGAGCCCATAACGGCTGTGCTGATTTAGCCCGGATTTAAGGACACACCGCCCGATAATTGTTCTCCCGTATCCATAGAAACACAATCCACTGGTTTAGAGACCAAATACAGTATGTGTGAACACACGCGCACGCACACACACACCCGCGCGCGCACGCACACACACAAGCTTGCATGCCACACACACACCACACACAGACGCACACAAACACACAAAAAGTGCTTCAGTATTAAGTATATAAACACAAATCACAAGTGCGGACACAAGATGCGCCACATGGCTTGTATTTGTGCGTATTTCAACCTGCACGGTAAGATTCAAGATTCAAGATTCAAGATTCAAGATTCAAGATTCAAGATTCAAGATTCAAGATTCAAGATTCAAGATGCAAGATTCACGATCCGGTGTGCATGTGAAATAAACACCTCCGCAAACAATGTGTGCATTTTGAACCTTGAAGCTATTGGCTATCGGCTGGCGGGGCGAGCGCTGCACAGCAGGTGGGAGATTGCGTATCTCGCCCGCTTGTGTGTGACATTAAACATCGGCTAACTGTCTGTCCCCCCCGACAGCCAGCGAGCCAGCCATCTCCCTTACACTCTCTCTGTCTCTCACTGTCCTTGTTTTTCTGTGATCTGTGTCACTTTGCCTCGAGGGAGCGTTGTTGTCAGTCAATGGATCCACCCATCCATCTCCTGGCCCCTGCGCTCCCCCCCCCCCCCCCCCCCGGCCCCCCCAGGGCCACGGCGGCGCACCCTCCCTGGGATGAAACCTTGCCAGTCGCCCCTTTGGCTCCCTGGAGCCTCGGTGGAGCTTCTAGGCGCGACTCGTCTTACAGGGCGTTGCTACGGCCTGAAATCAAACCCTGGTGAGAGCTACGGGGCCGGACGGACAGACAGACAGACACAGACAGATAGGGAACACACACACACACACACACACACACACACACAGAGTCACAGGGGGACGGACACGCACACATGCAGAGACAGACGGACAGAAGGAGACCCAGGACGGATGGACAGAAGTGGATGGATGGACGCTGGAGATAAATAAATAGATTTCAGAATAGGTCCAAGAGATATGGACTGAACTGTTATAGACACCCTTCCAGATATATATATATATATATATATATATATGATATCTATATATATATCCTTATATTTACCGTATAGATATCAAAGCCACCAAAAATGAGTATGAAAGGTAATTTATATAAAATGCCAAACAGAGTTGTTCACTATTTACACATATTGACCTGCCTGTATGTATTGTATTGCAATGATTTCATATTCTGGACAATAAAGTATATTCTATTAACTAACCCTAGTATATATTTATATATATACAGCATATATATATATATATGTAGGTGTGTATATACCAACCTTTTGTGTGCTTGCCAACTGTTGACTCAAGGATGTCATCCCCACCGCCCCTCCTCACACCCTCAACCCCCTCACCCCACCCCAACCCCCCGCCCCACACACACACACAGACAGACACACACACACACACACAGACACACACACACACACACACACACACACACACACACACACACACACACACACAGGTCCAGGAGGCATGTAGAGCTGTCGTAGGGTTTCGTATTGAGGTTGTTCTTCTCTCTTGGTTCCCTGTCACTCCATCTCTTACTCGCTTTATCCAATCAGCAAAAGCAGCTCCTGATGCAAAAATGGTTCAATTTGAGTTTTCCATTTCACTGGCACTGACACGAAAATATGAATGCACAAAATATGTCTTCTTTTTGCTGCAGAAATTGAGTTTGTAGTGATCTTACTGAACGAAGGTGTTCTCCCATTATCCTTCGGGATTATATAAATCTTCACTTTATTACATTTCATGTAACATTTTGTATCCCAAGTTTCTTTTCTCCTTTTACCCCACATTAAAATGTCATTCTGAGCAGGGGTCATATTAACATTTCTTGTATGTTAGATAAAGAGTGACAGAGGGACTCCTACTCTCGTAGCCTACACTTTACAGCTAATGTGTGTATTGTGAAAATGCAACAGTCAACAGTGCCATTACATTCACATTTACATTTACATTGAGGGAATTTGGCAGACACTTTTATCCAAAGCGACTAACAAAGAGTACATTTATTGAAGGAGACAGCAATATATCACTGTGGTACATAAAGATAAGAATAGAGCAGGTTTCGAGCATTCATGGTTACGAGGCTAATAGAACGAGTTTCATAATTGCTAGGCTCCCTGTATAATAGCTGGGATAAGAGCATTACAAACATCTGAGAACATAGAATATGCTAAGCAACGCTAAGTACTATTAATAATGCCAAGACGTACAAACACGCCATTACTTCCAATGGCTTGCCGCTGCTCTCCGCTGCTGGCTTCTGTGGGCGTAGCGGCAGCCATACATCATCATATATACGTCATATATCAGAGAACACGCTCGCTACCTGGATCTGTCCACACCAGCGCCTGAATGAACCAGCGGGACACACAGGAAGATACAGAGATAAAGAAAATATAACACTGATGGCTCGATTTGAGCCCGCCTGGTTATTGGCTACCTGTTGTATTGTCTGACCCGTCTGTCTGTCTGTCTGTCTGTCTGTCTGTCCGCGGTCTGGCGACCACGCTCTCTCTCTCTCTCTCTCTGGCTCTCTCCCCTGGCATGCCTGTCTCTCTGCCATCCCTGCCTGTGTCTGTGGCTGGTCTCGGCATGGTCTCAGTTTAAATGGACTGCAGGCTGCGGCTCTGGTATTGGGTTTCCTGACATTAGTGGCCCTGTGGCGGTCGGCCTTTGAAGCCTCGCCGGTTCTGCCCAGGCTCATTTGGCGACAGGTTGGGAATGGGCCGCCGGCGAAAAACGAGACCGCTGTTGCCGTGGCGATTACTCCCCCACCACCCCACCCACCCACCACCACCACACCACCCCACCCCACCCACCCACCTCCGCAGCGTGGTTTTGGGTGGGGATGCTCGATGACATTTCGCTGTTTCATTTGGTTTGTTTCGAGCGCTGAACTACAGAATCTCCCCCTGTATGCCGTCTGGCAGGGGGAGCGAAGTGCATCCAAAACAAACGTGACGAGTTTCTCGGTCTGGTTTTCCGGTGTATTTTTGGGTATAGCGTCCGTTCCTTTATGATTTATTTCGCTTTTTTTTTTATTGGGAGACAGGTGTATGAGTGTGTTTTAACGGCGAGGCGGGTTACACGAGCGGGACACGATAGAAAGGGCGGACAGGTCACGAAGGTGAATCGACGGTGGTTTCTGTGGAGCTGAGGGCGTGTTTGATGGAAGCGTAGTTACCAAGCCGCATTGTTAGGTATGAATGCCTTCACCTTGAGCTGCGGTGGCCTGCAGAAGCAGAGGGCGCATTGTTTGACAGACTAGAGACTACATGGAGGCTGGAATATATTTAGACTGAGCCAAGCGACGAGACAGACTGAACAAAGACATCAAGGTGTCTTTTTGTTGTTCTCGGTCAAAAGCTACGTATGTTTCTATGCAATTTGTCTCTGTGTCGTATGTGTCGTATTTTGCCTATAAACGCTATAATCCTGGAATACTTAGTATTAAGTTATATAGTTTATATAACATGGAAACAGTAAGTATATGAAGCTGTTTGTAGCTGTTTTTGCTTTTTGACAATAAAAATATCTTGCAGATTTCTTTGGCCAAGACTCGGCATAACTTAGATCTACCCACCCAAAAGAAACATGTGTTTAGCGAGTTAATTATTCCCGTAACTAATTAGTTGATAATACTATGGATGTGTCAAGATGCAACCCGGGTGTGTGGAACCCAAAGTGGGTCATCACGGCATACTCTAATCAGAAACTTGTTTTTTTTTTTCTTTACATCATTTTTAAACAGATTCGCCCGATCCCTGCTGTAATCAAGCAGAGCGCATCACGGCGCATTTAAAGTAGTTTAGGTTTTTTCGTCTATACGCTTTTTTTTTCTCTCCCCTTACTCTCTCTCTCTCTCTCTTTTCACTCCTCCCCTTTTCTCTCCTTTCATCCCCCTATTTTACTTTACTCTCTCTCTCTCTCTCTCTCTCTCTCTCTCTCTCTCTCCCTCATCTCTGTCATGTCTCTCACTCACTCTCGCCGTGCTGATTAAGAGCACAACCTGTTGTTGTCGCCACTCGTCCCTGATTACCCGCTGCTAGCAATTTTTTTTTCCATCCCTTCATCCTCATCCTCATCCTCCTCCCTCATCTCTCTCTCTGCTTGGCCTAGATGCTCGCTCAGCTGCACTATGCGTGTGAGTGTGGTGTGTGTGTGTGTGCGCGCATATATATATTCTGTGAGTGTGTGTGTGTGTGTGTGTATAATTGTGTGTGTGTGCGTGCATGTGTCAAGCGGTGCAGAGCAGCCTAGCGCGTTTGATAGCTGTCACCTGATCTGGGTGATGAGGGCCGTCGCTGCTGCTAGTCGCGGCAGGAGCGCGGAGCGAAAGGAGAGTTGGGTTTCTCCGCTGTAATTAGTTTTTCCCAGCCTCTAATTATTCCAGACGGAATTACAAGCCTGATTGACTGTCATTTAAGCATTTTAATTTGTGGAATTATCCCCCCTCCCCCCCCCCTCCACCCCACTGCCTATACTCTTTTCCTCTCGTCTGCTTTTTAAGAGAGAGAGAGAGAGAGAGAGAGAGATAGAGAGAGAGGGAGAGTTGTTTGTTGTGACTGCGTTGGTGTCGGGATGAGTTCGACGGTGTGTGTGTGTGTGTGTGGTGTTGTGTTGAGCGCTACCAACTTATCTCCTGCTCAAAAATAAAACCAGTTGTTAGTTTGACGCGGACATCGTTGTTGGAAAAACGCAACGTAACCGAAGACACGTTTACATGTCACAGCAGTTTAGGAGGATTGTTAACTCCTACGCTGTCCGCGGAGGAGGGGAGTGATAGGAGGAGAACCACTGGCGGTGGGTTATAACACTCGGCAGGATGCAACGCGACAAACACTTCCCTCCTCTCCTCTGTGCTCCTCCTCCTCCTCTCCTCCTCCTCCTCTCCTCCTCTTCCTCTCCTCCTCTATTTTACTCTACTCTTGACCCTGGCTTGTGTTGCTTGAACCTCCATCATTAATTCAGCAGGACCAAGCTGCTGACACCCTCGGATAAGCACAGGAAGAGTTTACACAAGCTTCCTCCTTTTGGTCTTGCCTTCTCCTTTTCATATGGCGTCTGCTTATATTATTGTCACAGCTTATAATATAATTTACAACAACGTACAGAGTTTCGTCAATCATTCATGAGGACTTAAACGGATGTACACACGGCCGTGGATGGACTCGAAGTTGTTATGAAGAACGCTTTGGCCTGAGAACAAAGTCAATTTCTCAGCTCTATGTTTACCCAAGAGAAAGAGACACTTGGAAACACAATTTCAATTTATATTTCTCTATTTAAATGAGCAGTAATGAATATTAGTTGTTTTTTTCCACAAACGTTTTTTTAAAGTTCAGTGTTTAAAAAGCAACAAATTCAATTAAAATGAGGAAAAAGCTTTTGCCTGCACAAGCGTGTTCCAGACGCATGCACTGAATGATTTTTATGTCATTTTGTACAATTCTGTGTTGCTTTAGAACTCCTGAATTCAAAACAGAGATTCTCACTCCTTTCTTTTTTCCTCCAATTCCTCATTTCTTCATTTCTTTGTACATGTATTATTTCATTCTTCCTCCATATTCATTCATACGCATCTCTCTCTCTCGCTCTCTCTCTCTCTCTCTCTCTCTCTCTCTCTCTCTCCCTCCCTCAAGCCAACTGATAGAAACGAAGCTGATTAACTGTGCAATCCCTTAATAACAATCTCCTTCTTTCTATCCCTCCCATCATCCCCCACTTTACCCCCCTCTCCTCTCTCTCTCTCTCTCTCTCTCCAAGCCCTCCCAGTTCATTTGACCACTTTATTTCCACCCCCCCACCGTATTTCCCCCCCCCCTTCTCGTTCACGGTGCTCCGATCACACAAGGGGCTGTAATGACAGCACATTTATTAATTAATTGCACGTGTAATTGCTAAAATTAAGTTTCGCAAACTTGGTAATGACGTGAGGAATTACAGCGGATCGGCGTGGCAGGGATGTGGGAGAAAGGACGGGCTTTAGAAGAGTCTCCTCCAAGCTCTTTTGGGGGGGGGGGTTTGTGTGTGTGTGTGCGTGTTGTGTGCGTGTGCGTGTGTGTGTGTGTGTGTGTGTGTGTGTGTGTGTGTGTGGTGTGTGTGTGTGTGTGTGAATGGATAAATATGAAGGAGGAGATAGATAGGACGGGTAATCCAAGGGGAGAGCTGCACTGTAGGGGGACAATCAGAGCCAGGAGTTTTGTCTCTGCGCTAATCTCCCTCTCTTCTGAAGTGGTGTCCACGGCATGGCACTCCCTCTCTCCCTCCCTCTCTCTCTCCCTCTCTCCCTCCCTCCTCCCTCTCTCTCTCTCTCGCTCTCTCTCCTGCCCCCCCCCCCCCCCCCTTCCCTGTTCCATCTGTCCGTCCGGTCGTCCCCTAGCATTCGTTCTCACACTTCAGCCCCATGCCGTCCGTCTGTCCGTCCCAACCAAACCAAATAAGTGGGCTGTCGTGGTGGTGGTTGGTGGTGGGGGTGCTGGTGGTGGTGGTGGGGTGGTGGTGGGTGGTGGTGGTGGTGTTGCCGTGGGGGCAGCAGCAGCAGCGCTAAATTCCCCCCATTGATTTGGACTGCGCCACTTTAATTAACTTCCTTCCCTGAGATAATGGCGAGCACAGAGGGGGAATCTTTTCTTTTCGGCGCGGAAAAACTTGTCTGTGTCTCCGGAATGGGGTGAGCCCCCCTGCCCCCCCCCCCCCCGCCACCCCCTTCCCCCCCACCCCCTTCCCCCCACACCCCTTCAACGTAATTTCCCCCTCTTTTACGTTTTACGTCGGACACTTTGTCCGGAGAAATGAGGTTTCCAACGCGAGGAGCGAATTGTTTATTGTCTGGGGTATTTGGGAGCAGATGTGGCCGCGCGGCCTCGCTGCGCCGAGACGATAGCGGCGGACGCCATTGTGTGTTGAGCGTGTAATTTCACCGGATGGACACACGGAGGAGAGAGAGAAAAAACGCCCTTGGAGGGATAAATGGTTTATCAGACCACAAGAACTGTCCTGAAGATGAAGTAAAAAGCCAGCGTGATGGGGAGAGAGAGAGAGAGAGAGAGAGAGAGAGAGAGAGAAGAGAGAGAGAGCGACAGAAAGAGAGACAGAGAACGAGAGGGAAAGAGACATAGAGAGAGACGGAGAGAGAGAGAAGGAGAGGAAAGAAGTTGCAAAAGGCATGAAGATTGTTTCCATGTGAAATTTTGTTTTTCACCATGAGAGTGAAAAGTTTCCCAAAAGTTTTCTGTTACGCTAATATCATCACAAACTTACAAGCCATTCTCGAATGTAACCCAGATTAATGGGGGACATAATTCTTCCTTAAATTTTGCTGGAAAAAAACTCACATTGAAAATGCTTGTTATTGTAAGTTGTTAAAACTTTTGAAACTTATTTTCTGTCGGAAAAAGACATTTTTCATAACTATCTGATAATTGCCATTCATAATGAAAGTCATGTCTGTGTAACCTATCTGGGTATCCGGGTAGCAACACTAACCACGTAGATGTATTTTAGTGTTTTAGTGGACTTATCCGGAAGTGCTAAACATATTGCTTACTTCTTCGTCCACAATGGTTTGCTAATGAGTCACTGCAGCAACCACAGTCGAGTCACAGCATCCTTGAGCTGTCCTTTATCGCCGTCCTCATTTCATGACATGTCACATTCAGCGGTTCTTAGTAATACATGTATAATTATAGGGGTCGGTTCAATGTCAAGTCAAGGGTTCTCGGAAAATGGATCGTGACAACAATATCGCAAATTATATAACCCTCCCGCCGTGGCTGACTTAAGCCGCGGGCGATCCTCAACACTCCACGATGGTCACTCCCTTCACCTGTAGTTTTTTTTTAAATATCAGACCTGAAATAGTTTGTTGTCACTGTTGTCACTAAAAGATCATAACTCACTCAGTGCATTTAACTCACGCTTGAAAACAAAGTTATTGTCTCATATAAGAAATCATCAACATCACTCCTGATATTTTCTCTTGCGATGCAATTCTCAAGGTTCATCTGACAGGCAGTTTACCAATTTAGCTGACAATACAAAAAAATCTAATTACTGTCATGATATCCATGTTAAATATGCAGACAGACAGATTTTGACAAGGGAATGGAATATTGTGCATGTGATGACATACATGAAATCATTTGTACATGTTTTGGACATGTATGAACTACTATTCAACAATTTAATACTATTCAACTATTCAAATATTCAACTGAAAAGCAACATACTCTGTTTTGATCAGCAAGATATATAAAATTGGTAATTGTTGGAATTGTTGACAGAACAGAATTGTACTCACCCATTTGCATGGATGTGCAAATGTTTAATGTTTGTAATTTGCTTAAAAGAATGAGAAATTCAAATCTGTTGTGAACAAATGCCCAGTGGTTTGGCAGTTTGCACATGTTCTTTAGAAAATATTCATTATGATTTGAGAATTGTGCCGAAGCAATTGGGAAAACTTATTCACAGATGCTTTTCATTTAAGCATCTTGCTTTCCCCTTCTGTCTGTTCTATTGTTCTTTTGTTTTTAGTGCAGCGTCAAAGCACTTTGAGATTGTCCCTGACAATGAATTGCGCAGTAGAAATAAAATGTATTATTGTAATTATTATTATGAAGAGAGAGGCTTGAGGGTCACTACAAGGTGCAGATGGGTTCTGACTACAATCAATCAATCAATCAATCAATCAATCAATCAATCAATGCATTGGTAGAGAACATTTTGTACACCAGTCAAATAAAAGTGCTTTACTAGTTTAAAAAAAAGGAGAACATTACAATTAAAATGCATAATTAATTGAAACAATGCAATGAAAAAGTGGAGAAAGAACACATAAAGAATGAAAGAAACCCAGCAAAGAAGAATAAAGTAGATGATACAAAATAATGTTGTTTCTTTGAGCCACACAATCTATCCTCCCGGGTGTGCCGTGTCCTTCTGTGGCCCAGAGCAAGAGGGCATCATGTGCATTACGTTACCATGATACACAACTGTGCTATCTCCCT
>PIJE02000277.1:40468-50468 GCA_002895965.2 Coryphaenoides rupestris | reverse complement strand
TCTCTGTCCCACTTTCAAACCTTTTAATTAAGTGTGGATGATCTCAACCACCAATACACCCGACACGCATTTCTGCACGTAGGATCATCAAAGATAATGGTAATAAGCATAATGTCATTAATCTGCCACAGAACACCAGTTAACCTAATACGGTTCATTAGACAAAAAAAAAAGGATTCATTGCGGTGAGTGTTGTGAGTGGATCTAGTAATACAAAATGTCGGCATGTCTTGCAGTTGTTTTGTGTATCGCCGAGGGAAGTGCGGCGTTACTGCTACTCGTCGTGGTGGTAGCATGTGGCTAGTCTCGCTCGCATTAGCATATTATTTCTATTCGTACTTTACAAATTCAATCAGGCGTTCCCCTCGTCCTCCCTTGATGCAACTGTACTGTTTCTTTGATGGCTAAAACATGTTTTTTGGGGGGTGTGTGTGTGTGGGGGGGGACGGGGGACGGGGTGGGCGGGGGGGACTATAGTAAATTACTAGCATGTCCTCAGCCATCATGTCTTTCGTTTCCCCTAACAAAGTTACTGAAGTCATAGATAATTCATTTGATTCTAAATTACAGCTTTCCCCACACTTGCCGAGAGTCCTTGTTGTGACAGGGCGGTCGCGCCGTTCGTCGCCAGGCGTGATTTCTGTCGCCGCGGACGACAAAGATATCATGCGGCGCGTCTTTAAACATGACGCTGGCATGTACCACTTATCCACTCACTCAAACGGAACAGAACGCCATCGCGCCGCACGACGTCCGCCGCGCGTTCCCATGGCGCCCACATCGGTGCGGCGCCTCCGCGAGATGATAAGTAATAATAGGAGAGCGATTTTTTGAAAAACTTAAGGCTGTTTTCTTTTTTTTGGGGTGGTGGGGGTGGATGAGGAGCTGGGAGTTTGAATGACAAAAAAAAAGCTGCCGAAAATCTATTGTATCGCGACGAAATTAGATGTTGTTCGTGCCGACGTGGGAGAGAATGAGTCACGTATGAGGGAAGTGAAGCTGCACGGCGAAACGCGTGCATTTGTTTAATTCAGATTTGACAAACGATTGTACATCTGGATGTACACACACACGTGTTTGTGTGTGTGTGTGTGTGTTTATTTCCGCCGCAGCAGTGCTCTCTCTCTTTGGGGATCGAGGGTAAGGAGGGCAGCTCTAAAAGAGAGAGATGATGAACGTTTATGCGATCAAACAAAAAAAAGAATGAGAGAGCTACACAATGAGAGAGTACCCCACAGTGGAGTACCAGTACTCCACTGTTACTGTAGTGTCTTCATCTGTGTTCGTCTGTTTTCATCATAGAATCTACCAATCTACCGCTTTAACACCATCTCCTTTATGTTCAACCAGTTTACTGTACTTAAGAAGAAGACCCCTTTTGGTCGTCAATACAATTCTACCTTTGATTGTACATCCTTCTTGCTATTTATTAAAAACGTGGCCGACTTCTGAATAGGCCGAGACTGGCTCTTTCCCAGTCCCGCTAGACGGTTGTAATGTGTTCCTTAGACCGTGAGGTTCGGTGGCGAGCTAGCAGAGTTGCCCTGATGCTGGGCGGCCCTGCCTAGCACCCTTTTCTTACACTTCAACCCCGGAACATGAATAAAGAGCACACATCCACGAAGCAGACGACGCTTAGCTTGGAGCACTCTCAGCGAACCACTCGCGATCACACTTTTCTTTTTTCCCCCCAGTTCCTGCACACCTGACTCACTGACTCACTGACTGACTGTCTGCCTGTCTGCCTGCATGTCTGCCTGCATGTCTGTCTGCCTGACTGTCAGTGAGCCTACGTGTCTTTGTGTCTACCTGCTTGTCTGTCTGCATTTGTGTTTGCTTCTCGTTTGCCTGATTAGCTGTGCAGCTCTTTCAAGCGCACACGGTTCCTGTGTGTGTGGTTGAGTGTCTATCTTTGCGACGTATCACAGACACACACACACACACACACACGCAAGCGCACACACACGCACAGACACACAGACACACACATACACCACACCACACACACACAACTGCACACACACCGCACAGACACACAGCAAGACACACACACAACGCAAGTGCACACCCACACACACACACACCACCCAACACACACACACACACACACACACACACACACACACAAAGCAGCCACACACACACAAGCACACACGACACACAGACACACTCATACACGCACTGCACACACACACACACACTCAAACTGCACACACACGCACAGACACACAGACAGACACACACACACACGCAAGCACACACACACACACACACACACACACAACACACACACACACACACACACAAGCACACACACGCACACACACACACACACACACACACACACACACACACACACACACAGACACACACTCTCATAGTTTGTGTAAGAAGGGGTGACCAGGAAGAAAAGAGTACTTGTGTGTGTCAATAAGAAAGGTGATAAGACGTCTATAAGAAGCCGGCGTATGCGGATGCTTCTATTCCTTCCCCAATGCAACGATCCAAAGTGCAAATGCTGATCTCCTTGCTTCTAGAACCCCGAAAAAGGCCCTACCTACCGCTCCTAACTCTCAGTATCCCACACTGATCCGCTTCCAGAGCAAAGTTAAAAGAACGGCTAAAGAAGAACAAGAGAGTTCCCGCGTTAAAGTATCACAGAGAGTGTGTCCTGTTTGTGTCGGCCTCATTTCCCGTGCGTTGTCGCGGTTTAAGTGTTGTACGGTGTGTCTGTGTAATGTACGACCGGTGCATTCACTTGGCCCGCTCCATCCTTTCTGTTGCTGCCAAGCTTTGTACGAGGACCACAATGGATCATCATCATCCTCAGTGATTTCATTCATGCACACTCACATTCATTCCTGGTGTATTTTTTAAAACAATCATATTGAACTGAACGCAGCCCAAAAAGCTACAAGTTGCGGCGTCGTCCTGGTACTCTTCCAGCCCGGATACTTCCATCAAAACAAGTCATTCAACATTCATCCATTTCTAAAACAACAGTCTGAAAGAGATAGGGAGAATATACTGTAAGTACCTTTCTTTTGATCACCCCTTACTCTCAGATTTTTGGTTGTAAATTTGTAAAACAAAGGAAACTGTAGAGTCCTGTTCCATCATCTTCATCTGGGATTTTAGCTAGAAAAACCGAAGTTTATGCTGGCCTTATCCTTTGAGTGTAGAATGGATTTCTCTGTGTGTGTGTGTGTGTGTGTGTAAAAGTATGTCTTTCCTTGCCTGTATGCTGCGCCCGGAAAGCGGTGGTCGAAGCCAGAGGTCCACTCAACCAACCCACCGACGTGTAGGTCGGCGTACCAAATGTGCCAATCAATAAAACCTCACAACTCTAATTAATTTCCCGCTCGTTCTCACCGCTCTTGCTTTTTTATTCATTCATTTTTTTTGCATTATTGTGCCATGGTCTATGACCTTGTCCGTCTCACAAAGAGAGTCCCATAGCACACGTACACTTCACCTTAGAGAAAAACCTATCACTGAATTGATTTGCTCGCTATTCTAAAGTTCCCCGAGTAAAGGAGTTTTTTTTTCACACTTACACTAAATTGCTTTCCTTCATAATTGGAGCCCGACGTCCTTTCTCTTTGACACCCCGAGTGGCTCTGCTGCTCCGCTGTCTTGGGCGGCCGTATAGCTTTGACCTCCTTCACATTTCATTGGGACTGACGAACTCCCCTCCTTGGGAGGAATTAAATAGGTTCATGCTGATATTTCTCTCAGGGTTGTGTCAGCCATTCACACGCTTGCTTGCGTGCGTCTTGCTCGCTCGCTCGCTCGACCTCGGTGACTCCCGTGGACAACTTTTTCACAAAGGGTCACGCTGTCCAATACGAGAGATTGTTGCCCCAAGTGTGTGTATCCTCCACACCAGAGACTTCTAAACTCTCTGCCGACTGTTGCCGTGTAGATTTAAGATGGAGAGAAAAGAGAGAGGAAGCCTTCAGCCTCTGCAGCTCAGGCCCGGCTCAAACATCAACAGCAAGTTACCAACATAGAACTAAAACAGAGATACCTCCATTCTTGTAAAAAAGTGTTGTTTGTTATACTTTGATTTGAAACTCAACACACACACAGACACACACACACCTACACACACACACACACACCTACCCACACACACACACACACACACACACACACAACACGCAAACCAATGTAATTACAGACAACAAGGCTTGAGCTAGCCTCTCTTGTTAAGTACTAACTGCCATAGTGAAAGTGTGTGTCTGTGTGCGGATGCGTGCGCATGTGTGTGTGTGTGCACGTGTGTGTGTGCACGTGTGTGTGCGTGTGAGAGTAAGTATTTCAAAGCCAGGGCGGTTGTTTGCTCAGTAGACCAGCTAAGCCAACTTTATCAATAAGAACACCGACTTTGTGGCTTTGATCCCACAGCCGCAATCACAGGTGCGCTCACTCACTCACACGAACACATGCGTATGAACTCACGTAACACACGAGGAGGAGGCTGGATTCACAACGGTGATTCAGTCCAGTATGTGGAGGAACGGAGGAGAGAGGCCAGAGCAATGACCAAGGATGCTGACGGTTTATATTGAGGGCATTTGGCAGACACTTCCATCCAAAAGCGACCAACAAAGAGTTAATTTGTTGAAGGAGACAGCAATATATCACCGTGGTACATAAAGATAAGAATAGAGCAGGTGTCAAGCATTCATAGTTACGAGGCAAATAGAACGAGTTTCATAATTGCTAGGTTGCCTGCATAATAGCTGGGATGAGAGCAGACGTGTCATTCTGAGTGCAGTACCAACATCTAAGAACATACAATATGCTAAACGATGCTAAGTACTATTAATAATGCCAAGACATACACACACACAAGTTAGTGCGAACATGCGTTGAACATGCTTCCAGAATATTCCCCTTTGTCATACACCTCTGTCTTTTCACATGTGTCCCATTGAAATGAGCATGAAGGAGCGTGCCAGCTTATCATTTATCATTTATGACACTTTTTAGAGAGGGGGGGGGGGGGGGGGGGGGGGGACCCAGTATGGAGGGAGTAGGAGAAAGAGAGACCTTGTAGGAATCCTAGCTGACCTTAGTCTCAGCATCGCGGTCTGCTTCAGCATGAGGCCAAGTACTGTCACACAACACACACACACACACACACGCACACACACACACACACGCGCGCGCACGTGCATGTTCTCCCCGTGCTCCGTGGGGTCTCCTTACGGAGTAAAAGCCCAATTAACCCCAATTAAAAAAAACATGTGAAGATCGCCTCTCCCGTCCACATCCCTGACCAAGATGTGGACGTACAACCTGGAGCTGTTGGTCCCCGGGCGCCGCCAGAATGGCTGCCCACTGCTCCTGGCTGCCCCTGGAGGGGCAGCAGGATGGGTCAAATGCAGAGGACGCATTTCCACGGACCACCCTCCCTGCATGCGCGTGGGTGTGTGTTGCGCGGCCGCCACTTCCCTGCTGGTGGTGGTTGTGGTGACCACTAATGTGTCGGATTAATAAAGATCTTCTTCTTCTTCTTCTTACACACATATATTCACACACAGCCCCATTTCACACAAAACCCATGCTTATGCATACCACACACGCATACACATACACATACACATACACTTACAGTACACACAGCTGTCAAAGAAGTCTGTGTATCTTGCAGACCAAGGGATGCATTACATCTCCCCAAAAATGATTTGGCTTCACGTGTGTGTGTGTGTGTGTGTGTGTGTGATCCTCTTCGGCTGTACTTGAGTGCTTCTGTCATTTTTTGCTGTCTTCAAAAAGCACACCACTGTTTCATTAAAGGGAATGAGAGAGAGAGTGAGAGAGAGAGAGCGAGAGAGAGCGAGAGAGTGAGAGAGAGAGAGAGAGAGAAGAGAGAGAGAGAGCGCGAGGTGGGGTGTGGTGGGACGATGAGAGAACAGCGTGACACAGATCTCCATGTCTCTCCCTCGCCTTCAGGATTCCCTTTTTTTTTTTTACTTTTTATTTCTTTCTCTTTATCGCTCTCTCATTTTTTCCCCTCTCGTCTTTGTTTCTTCTCCTCCCCACTGTGGCCTGCCCCCCCCCATTTTCATGTCTTCATTCCTCCCCCGCCCCCCCCCCCTCCACCATCTGCCTATCTCCCTCTTCCTTCTTTCCTCTCTGTCTTCAACCCGTCTCCCTAACTGCTGTTGTGACAGCCGTCAAACGGCGGGAACATAACAGATGACGAGAGAGATGTGTCTTGAAGTGTTGCTCCGTCTGTCTGTCCTGTCTGTCTGTCTGTCTGTCTGTCTGTCTGTCTGTCCCTGTCTGTCACAGCGGGAGCAGATGATTTGTCGGGGGAGATGCCCGCATGTGGCAATTTTTTCTTTTTCTTGGCTCTACCAAAAACTTCCATATCTGCTGGGCGAGGTACAGGAGGTGCACAGGAAAAGGACATCCAACGGAATACAACCTCCATAAAGATTGTCAATCCACTTTATTATTATCATCATTATTTTAATTTGTATTTTTGTATTATTATTATATTATATATATATATTTTTATATTTCATTTTTTGTAAAAACATTTATATTTAATTTCTTCTAATTTCTTTTTCCTTTTTTTTTTATTGTATCTTATTTTTGTATTATTTTGTATTATTTTTTATATTTTTTTACTTTTACTGTATATATTTAGTTCTTTATAAATATACTTTTTATTTACCACTCGCTTTGGCAAAGTAAATGTACGTTTCCCATGCCAATAAAGCTCTTTAAATTGAATTGAAATTGAAATTGAAAGAGAAAGAGAGAGAGAGCGAGAGAGAGAGAGAGGGAGAGAGAGAGAGAGAGAGAGAGAGAGAGAGGAGAGAGAGAGAGGGGAGCGAGAGAGAGGGGAGGGAGGGAGGGTGGGAGGGGAGGGGAGGAGAGGGAGAGAGAGGGAGGGGAGAGAGAGAGAGAGAGAGAGGGAGAGAGAGATAGAGAGAGGGAGAGAGAGATAGAGAGAGAGAGAGAGAGATGAGAGAGAGAGAGAGAGAGAGGAGAGAGAGAGAGAGGGGGAGGGAGAGAGGAGAGAGAGGAGAGAGAGAGAGGAGAGGAGGAGAGAGAGGGGGGGGGAGGGAGAGAGGAGAGAGAGAGGAGAGAGGGAGAAGGGAGAGGGAGGGAGAGGGAGGAAGGAGAGAGAGGGGGAGAGAGGGGAGAGAGAGAGGGAGAAGGGAGGGGAGGAAGGGAGAGAGAGGGAGGGAGAGAGAGGGAGAGAGAAAGAGAGAGAGAGAAGAGAGAGAGTAGATTGTATGTACTGTATGTATGTCAGAGTAGGATTAAAATATATTCACACAAGCCCATTTCAACAGAAACTGCTTATGCATAACAACACGCATAACATATCACATACAACATACACTTACAGTACACACAGCTGTCAAAGAAGTCTGTGCATCTTGCGACCAAGAGGTATGGCATTACAGTCCTCCCAAAAAGTGATTTGGCTGTGACTACGGTGTCGGTGCTGTGTGTGTGTGTGTGTGATCTCTTTCGGCTGTACTTGCAGTGCTTTCTGTCATTTTTTGTGCTGTTCTCAATAAAGCACACCACTGTTCATCATTAAAGGCTAATGAGAGAGAGATGTGAAGACAGAGAGCGAGGAAGAGAGCGAGAGAGTGAGAGAGAGAGAGAGAGAGAGAGAGAAGAGAGGCGCCGAGGTGGGTGGGATACGAGAGAGAACAGCGTGACCAGATGTGCCATGCTCTCCCGCCTTCAGGATTCCCTTTTTTTTTTTTACTGTTTTATTCTTTCTCGTTATCGCTCTCGCTCATTTTCCCTCGTCGTTCCTTTGTTTCTTCTGCCTCCACGATGTGCCTGCCCCCCCTCCCATTTTCATGTCTTCATTTCTCCCCCCGCCCCCCCCCCCATTCCACCATCTGCTCTCCCTCTCCTCTTCCTCTGTCTTCAAACGCCGTCTCCCTAACTGCTGTTGTGATAGCCGGTCAAACGGCGGGAAAATAACCAGATGACGAGAGAGATGTGTCTTGAAAGTGTTTGCCCGTCTGTCGTCTGTCTGTCTGTCTGTCTGTCTGCTGTCTGTCTGTCCCTGTCTGTCACAGCGGGACAGATGATTTGTCGGGAGATGCCCGCATATGTGGCAATGTTTTTCTTTTTCTTGCTCTCCCCTCTTCTCCTCTCCCCCTCTCTCCCTTCTTCCTCCCTCCCCTCTCTCCTCTCTCTTCGCACCTCTCTCTCCCCCTCTTCTCTCGCTTCCCCTCCTCCCTCCTCTCCTTCTCCCTCCCATCTCTCTCTCTCACTCCTTGCTCTCCCTCCCTTCCCTCCCTCTCTCTCTCTCTCGTCTCTCTCTCTCTCTCTCTCCCTTCCTCCCTCCCTGCCTCCTCCCTCGTCCACTCTTCTCTCCTCTCTCTCCTCTCTACTCTCTCTCCTACTCTCTCTCGTTTCCTATGCTCTGCAGTCTCTCCGTCTCTCTTCGTCTCTCTCTTCCTCCCTCTCGTTCATTTTGTTTCCTCCCCCCCCCGTCGGTCTCTCTTTCCCTCCCTCTCTCTCTCTCCTCTCCCTTCTCTCCCTCTCCTCCCCTCCTCCCGTCCCCCCTCCCTCGCCTCTCTCTCAACTCGGTTCCCCCATACATCTCTCTCTTCCCCTCTCTCTTCTGGCTTCTCTCTCTCTCTCTGCTCTCTCGCGAATTTCAATTGTCAATTTCAAACTGTAAAGAGCTTTATTGGCAATGGGAAACGTACATGTTAAATATTGCCAAAGCAAAGTGGTTAAATTAAAAAGTATTATTAGTAAAGAACAAAATATGTATACAGTATAAAGTAACAATAATGTATATATATAAAAAATACCAAAAATACAAGAAATAAGATACAATAAAAGGAAAAAAGAAAAAAATGGAAAAGAAAGAGAAAAAAGATATATATGTTTTACAAAAAATTGAAATAAAAACATATTATTTATAATATAAAAGAATACAAGAAATACATGAATTTAAACATAATGATGAAGAAGTAATAAATGGCGATTGACAGTCTTATGAGGTTGTATTCGTTTGGATGTTCTTTGCTGTGTGTTTGCGATTCCGTACCCGTCGCCCAGCAGATTATGGGATCGTTTTGTTGTTTGTAAGTTTTTCAAAAATTCTTTGGGTGTTTGAGATCTGTGTGGGGCAAGAATGTATCTGCTAATGTCTTGTATGAGATGGCAGGTTTGTGTAGGAAGTGTACTCTCTCTCTCTCGTCTCTTCTCCCTTGTCACCTCTCTCCCCTTTCTCTGCCCCCTCCTCTCCTCTCTCTCTTCCTCTCTCTCCGTCCCACCTCTCTCCCTCCCTCCCTCTCTCTCTCTCACCTCCTCTCTAATCCCTCCCTTCCCTCTCTCCTCCTCCCTCCCTGCCCTCGCTCCCTCTCTCTTCCCTCTCTCTCCTCCCTCTCCACTCTACTCTCTCCCTCCCTCTCTATCACCTCCCTCTCCCTCCCTCCCTCTCTCTCTTCTCCCATCCCTCCCCTGCTCTCCCTATTCTCTCTAAATCTAATCTATCCTCCCTCTCCTTCTCGCACGCTTGTTTCTCCACCGCACCCAATAAACCATCTTATGGCGAAATCGTTTCTCATCCTCCACCGATGGTTTTTGACGGGAAAAGACGTTGAAACAGCCAACATTTTGCGACATGATGATTTTTCTGTTGAAAATATGAATTAAGTGGATCTTCCTGTTGGTTCCGCGCATTCATGTGTGTGTGTGTGTAATATGTGTGTGTGTGGTGTGTTGTAGTGTATGTGCGTGTGTTGTTGTCTGGTGGGCGGCAAACCTGTATGTCTTTGTACCACATTTATTGTTTGTGTCTTGTTCTTCTGCTTGTCTTGCTCCACGCGTCCCCATTGCAACGCGGCAGCCAGGCGGCAAAAGCGTTTATGTGTGGCTCAATGCCTGCAATATAATTTGTCTGCCCTGTACTGTATGTCAGGGAAGGAATGAGAGAAGAGACCATGAACAGGAGCATAAAGACACTCACCGGAAAACATGGAAAAAA
>PIJE02000277.1:37500-40443 GCA_002895965.2 Coryphaenoides rupestris | reverse complement strand
AATAGATTTGACGCCTCGCTGAGTATTGACAATGATGTGAAACCCTCGATGTCGTCCGTGCCGACGCATGGTTGTTTCTGTATTCACTTACTTGTGTCAGACACGTGTTAAACCTTTTGGTGAATCGCAGGTATAAATGTTATTATAATGTCTAAACAGTGTATTGCAGAAACAGCTTTACTGGGTGATGTATTACTGGTATGACTGTTGGGTGCTGTATTACTGTATGGCTGTTGGGTGCTGTATTACTGTATGACTGTTGGGTGCTGTATTACTGTATGACTGTTGGGTGCTGTATTACTGTATGACTGTTGGGTGCTGTATTACTGTATGACTGTTGGGTGCTGTATTACTGTATGGCTGTTGGGTGCTGTATTACTGTATGACTGTTGGGTGCTGTATTACTGTATGACTGTTGGGTGCTGTATTACTGTATGGCTGTTGGGTGCTGTATTACTGTATGGCTGTTGGGTGCTGTATTACTGTATGGCTGTTGGGTGCTGTATTACTGTATGGCTGTTGGGTGCTGTATTACTGTATGGCTGTTGGGTGCTGTATTACTGTATGGCTGTTGGGTGCTGTATTACTGGTATGGCTGTTGGGTGCTGTATTACTGGTATGGCTGTTGGGTGCTGTCTCCATGCTGTCCTGCACGGCCTCAGCATGGCCCCCCTGGGATCCATCTATTTGTGCAATAAAGCCCCACAGCCACGTGGATCGTGATCAAAAGCTAATCAGAGGTGGCTAGCTGCCTGGAGCACGTGTTGGTGTGTTGTTGGCACCGGGACGCCTCGCAATCCCAACTTTGCCATGTTGTTGCCGCCTGGAAAATCCCCATGTTGGCTTTGTGGAATGGATCAAATGTGGTACAGAACTGGTTTTGGTCTCACCCACCCCCCCGCCCCCTACCCCCCATGCCCCCCTCCTGCACACACACACACACACACACACACACACACCCTGTCTGCACACAACGCACCACCACACCTAACCTACCTACCTCCTGTCAGGACCCACCCACCCCCCCACTATACACACACACACACACACACAAACACACACACACACACACACACACACACACACACACACACACCACACACGCACACACACACACACACACACACACACACACACACACACACCACCACTCCCATTCAAGATAAATGTTCAGGATCTCTCTCTCTCTCTCTCTCTCTCTCTCTCTCTGTCTCCCTCTTTCTCGCTCTTTCTACTGCTATCTCGCTCTGTCTCTACTTCTATTTCTCTCTCTCTCTCCTGCTATCTCTCTCACTCTCTGTCTCTCTCTCTCTCTCTTTCTACTGCTCTCTCTCTTCTCTCTCTCTCTCTCCTCTCTCTCTCTCTCTCTCTCTCTCCCTCTCTCTCTCTCTCTCTCTCTACCATGCCAGGCTGATGGACATCTCTGTGCTGATTAATAGCTGTCTGATGGAGGCTGTTGCCGCAGCCCGTTAATTGAGCTCTCCCCGGGCCTCTTTACAACCCATGGCGGCCCGGGTGCGAGGGGAGGTTCCCCTCCCCACCCCACCCCCCTATGAAAGAAGGGAGGGTGAGGGGAGGGTGAGAGGGGGGAGGGAGCGTAATTGCGCTGTATTTGTTGCTAATAGGATAATAATTGGAGCAGGTGCAGATATAGCAGGGTGGTTATCATGGCCTTCGGTTGAGAGGGACGGCGGGGGGGGGGGGGGGGGTTGTATGTGTGTGAGTGCGGGAGGGGGGGGGGGTTGGCGTGGTGCCCACCCCCCCGCCTCCACGTAAAAACATTTCTACAACATGGCGGTGACGCAGGGGGAGGCCAATTATTGTCATGCCCCCCCCGCCCCCCCCCCCCACCTCCTCCTGTTTTTTTCAGGTCTATCTTTAGAATCAAAATGGTGTCTTGTCTCGATGTTGCTAAAACAATTTAAAATATGTTCTTGAGGCTGGAACGCCGTTCTACAGTTAGCCGTTACATACATCCATTGTGTGTTGTGGAGGAAACGTCGTGGAGGAGGAGGTGGAGATATCAGATATGAGATAGACAGTCCAGACCTCAGCACACGCTGCTGCTGCTGCTGCTGCTGCTGCTGCTGTGGCAGAACTCATAAAACACACTCTGCCATTGGGTTGAGGCTGTAACGTTTGCCACAGTGTTAACCAGGCCTGTGTAATTAATGGCCGTGACACTGTTTAAAACATGATTACGGTTATGTGGAACACAAGCCAGATACATTTACATTTACATTTACATTTAGGGCATTTGGCAGACGCTTTTATCCAAAGCGACTTATAAAGAGTACATTTGTTGAAGGAGACAGCAATCTATCACTGTGGTACATAAACATAAGAATAGAGCTGTTTTCGAGCATTCATAGTTGCGAGGCTAATAGAACGAGTTTCATAATTGCTAAGTAGCCTGCATAAATCGCTGGGATAAGAGCAGACGTGCGATTCTGAGCACGTTACCAACATCTAAGAACATAAGTTACAAATGTGTTGTATGCTCGATTTTATTTGTGCTGTTTTTACATATACCTCCGTTCTAAAATCAGACTTGAGGCTTATTTCCAGAGCACCACCACCTCTCTCTCTCTCTCTCTCTCTCTCTCTCTCTCTCTGGATGCCTCTCATCCCTTCTCCGTCGCCCTCCCCTCCTCACAGAGTGCTGAGTAACAGCCCCCCAATGAGGTACCAAGCCAAACGACAGGCAACTCTGCATTTTGCAATTACTGTAAAACAGGTTGAACAAATCTATAATAAACCTGCACTCTTTTCTCCTCACTCTCAAAGAAGCCGGGGTCATGCTTTCTAAGCTGCAAATTCCATTATTGGCAGTAAGCAGCAGTAACAGTTCCACCGCATACACCACCCCCCCCCCCCCCCCACCCCCTACACACACACACACACACACACACACACACACACACACACACACACCCCTCCGCC
>PIJE02000277.1:25000-35000 GCA_002895965.2 Coryphaenoides rupestris | reverse complement strand
TTATCAATAAAATAATTTTAAGTTCCATGTTGTTTTCAGTGCAGCCAGCACGACGGTCTGGTCACTGCCCCCGCATCCATGTGAAGTCGCCATTGCTATTGACAGTGTGCAGGGTCTTTGTGCAAATTGCTCCATTGAGGAGGGCCTCTCCTTTCCCCTATTGCCATCTTCTCCTTTAAGTAGGCCTTTTGGCCTACTTAAAGGAGGGCCATCGTCATCTCCAGTCGGAAGACCTCCCTCCGATTTGGGAATGTCGAAGGCCTTCCGATTAATCCCGTTCTCTGTCCTCTCCTTCTTGAAGACCTCCCTCTCTCTATCCTGACCTTCTCCTCCTTCTCCTCCACATGGAAGGCCTCTCTTTTGGCCTCCATCTCCTTCTTCTCTTTTAAGTAGGTCTTCCAAAGTATAGCAATCTGGGAAACTTCCACCCAGAATTCCTCCTTCCTGTTCATCATGTCATCTTGTTGTTGTTGTTGAAGAGCTCCCTCTCCCAACAGGAACATTTAAAGGGCTCAAATTATACCACCAGATATGAGCGTGATTAGCCATTACAAGCTATTTCAAAACTAAAAACAAACAAAAAATGTCATAGTGACGTAGTGACATCTTAAGTGGGAGTCCATCGATGCTGACGAGATCAGTTTGCCAGTAGGTGCAGTCCACTGCATGGGTAAGCCGTTCAACTCATTTTTTTGGACAATTTTTGTCACATGATGATTTTGAAACAGCTTGTAATGGAGAATGAAGCTCACTGTGGTGTGGTGGTGTATTAGGGCCCCTTTAAGCTTCGGGGTTAGGGTTCAGGTTAGCTTCTATCAGAGACCTGACCTCCTTCTGCAAGGACTTCTCCTGTTCTGAAAACAATAATAGTTTTCCACCACCAATTAATGAACGACATTTTAAATCCATGAATCTTCCATACCTCTTTCTTTTATTTAATTACCAGGAATAGATGAGACATTATAGCACAGTTGTAAATAAACTAATAAAATAATATGTGTGCTCAATTTATTAACGGGGTATGGGTCAAGTGGAAAGTTATGGAGAACCTTTGCACAACACACACACACACACACACACACACACACACACACACACACACACACACACACACACACACACACATATAGCCAATTTGTAAAAGGACGGCAGAAAGCTAGCTCCTGGGTGGATTGGCACCGACTAGCAGGGCCACAGAGAGGGAGAGATGTGGAGAGACATTATCCACGAAAATCTTTTTTCCTATTTAGAATACATTAAGGCAGACAACTGTCTGTCATATCACGAGACAAAGCTACAATCCCACAAATCAAATGAATGTAGAATGCATAGAAAGAGAGAGAGAGACAGAGAGACAGAGAGAGAGAGACAGAGAGACAGAGAGACAGAAGGGGGTTCTTATTATGAACATCAGTCAGACGCACTTTCCAAGAGAGAATGTTGCTTCTTTTTTAAAATCTGTATCCTTTGTGCAGTTTTCACTTTTCTCTCTATATTTTCTTTTTTTTAATAGACTTTTACACGTTCAAGTTCGTAACTCTTGTGGCCGGCACTCATCAAATGTAATTTTCACACTTTTAGCAGCTTGACATGACCTTGTGGTTGTCTGAGGGCCACACAGCATGTGTATGTGTGTGTGTGTGCGTGTGCGTGCGTGTGTGTGTGTGTGTGTGTGAGGGAAGGAATTGTAAGAACCTATTGTAAGAATTATAACCGATGAAAGGCGAGAATGAAGGTTTGTTGAATGTCCTAAATTGAATAGCACAAAGATAGGATGGATAATGCATTTTGGACCAGATAAACTTTGTCTGTCATCAATATAACTTATAATAACCATGCCAGTGTCATGTTGTACTGGAGGACAGCTACAGAAATCACGTGTCTTGACGCACACTGCCCGACAACCACAGCCGAACTGAACTAAGATTGAACAATAGCGCTGCTAATTCCATTAATTATTTGTCATTCCATCATATAAATGTGTTACATTTACTCAACTCTACTTTCACCTGTGGACCTTAAACACTTAACATGCTAAAGGAGTGAAATCTGACATGTGAAAATGCAGTTACCATAGGAACTCTGTGGGAACCGTGTATACATGGAGTTACTTTACACGCATTACTGTCAAATGTAACCGTGTTTAAAGCACTTAGAATATGTTTCATGGTTAAGCAAGTTAATTAACTATTTTTTAAAACTGCGCCAGTGTCTCTGATCTTTTGGGGGAAGCCTTTCCACAAATTATCCCAGTTAAAGCTCTCCCCCCTTTCTGGGTGACATTCAAAAGAATATAAATACAATTATTGTGTGGCCACAAATCAAAGAGAAACAAATAAAAAGACGACATTAAAATGTCATGTTCTCCATTGATGTTGTTGTCTTGGCTATCTGGTGTCATGTGACTTATTTGGATAAATGTTTCCTCATTATGTTGGGAGTTGTAGTTATTGCAGATGAGATTGACTGAAACACAAAATGAGCAAACAGGAAGACTCAGACTCAATCCTGTAGCGGTGACAAAGAACATGCATGTTTGCAGGCAGATACCACAAAATAAATGACTAATGAGTCTCATGAAATGCTCTGGAATAGTTTATTTGTTTAATACACACACACACACACACAGACACACACACACACACACACACACACACACACACATACACACATACACAGACACACACACACACACACATACATGCACGGCATTCATTAGATGAAAGATTAATGGCTATAAATGCATTCATTGCTTGCTCAATTAAAGGCATTGCCTCAAATCAGTCATGCAATTACCAAATTACCAAAACCACTGCCCTTTAAAGATAGGCCCATGGTGACAATGGCTTGTCTGGAAGATGCAAATAGGAAACAAATCAAAGATAGCAGCCATTGCCTTAATAGATGCTGTGGACAATAGCCCAAAAAAATCACTTACTTAATTATCTCCTCTGGAACTAATGTTGCGTGTGTGCGTGTGTGTGTATTCACGTGTCTGTGTGTGTGTGTGTGTGTGTGTGTGTGTCTGTGTGTGTGTGTGTGCGTGTGTGTGTGTGTGTGTGTGTGTGTGTGTGTGTGTGTGCGTGTGTGTGTGTGTGTGTGTGTGTGTGTGTGTGTGTGTGTGTGTGTGTGTGTGTGTGTGTGTGTGTGTGTGTGTGTGTATGTGGCATAGCAAAAATAATAATCATAATTGTACCCCCTGTTGTGAAATTATTTCCCACTCAGAGACAGCCTTCAGACACAACACTGAATGAACACATATGCTGTAGCAAAACACACACACACACACACACACACACACACACACAGACACACACACAAATTAACAAACACACACACACACATATAATAAGAGACACATGACTACGACAAATGAATGACAAGGATTAATCATTCATTGTGGGAGGAAAAGTAACAAAGAAAAAGGGTAGAAGATAAAAGAGAGAGATGATGTTGAAGGAGAGAGAGCCTTCATCACAAACATCTCACCATGGCTGTGAAGACTGCAGCCCCTTCACACACACACACACACACACACACACACACACATGTGAATACACACACACCCGCCACCATCCACCTCCCAATATTGCTGCCAATTCGTCACCGTGACAACTATCATCCGTCACCCCCCATTCTGGAATGTCCTGTAGTTATGTTCTGCAATTATGTCTCCCCCGTTTAATGTGGTGGTGGTGGTGGTACAGCCATGTTTAGTCAACGGCTGCACTTTTCCCTTCCCCTCGTGTAAATGAGCCGTCTCACCCCGGAATCAAAGGACAGAGACACTGACCCGGGGCACCACATGATACAGAGAGAGAGAGAGATAGAGAGAGAGGGAGAGAGAGAGAGAGAGAGAGAGAGAGAAAGCAATATACAGAGAGAGAGAGAGAATTACATTTATATTTCACGAAGATTCTCCAGGCTACATCTGCAATTTGAACCACAACGAGGGATACTATGTTCTGCACACCCAGCGATATTCAGGTAAATCACTCAGAAACACATTTGACGCAAAATGTTTTTGTGCAAACGAACACTATTGTGTGTATGAGGGGAAATATTTCATATTTGTAATCTGTAAAGTGAATCCTAGAATACAAGACATGTTTGTCAATGAAAATATACACAAATATAATTACAGAGTGATTTTAATCGACGTGACGATTAAAATAGGTACAATGGAAACTGTATGGTACACTAACTTAATATCTAAAGGCATATTATATTCTAGATAACACGGTAGATAGAGACACACATCCCAACCCCACCGTATGGACTTCTTCCTACTCCAAAGCCTCCTTGAAACAGTATTTATACACCAGGCTGCTGATTTTCATTTAGTGTCCTGAAACCAAAGATATAATTGATTATCCGCAGGGCAGGGGGAAAATCACGCTCTGCCTTTGCTCTTGAAAGTGAAAAAAGAAACCAAAGCAGAGATTTAAATAATGTCTTTCCACCCTCCAAATCAGAGACGAGATGACATGAATAAACATATACTGGATGAAGACATGTGCCTCCGTCAGGTTCCAATCAAAGCAATAATATATTTCTGCGTACAATATCTATCTACAGCTCTGAGATGGTGAAAAATTGTAGTTTTCTTTATACACAGAGTCACTAGTTTAGATGGGTAGTTACGGTGTACGGTGTACAGTGCGTGTGTGTGTGTGTGTGTGTGCCTGCATGTGTGTGTGTGTGTGTGACATACGCACACGCACACACACACACACTTAGCTTAGCTTATGGTTGTCCATCGAATCCGATGATGACGTCCACTCACGTCCCTAACGGTGGGTTCTTGAACGGCTGAACAGTCCAATCCTGCAACCGCATATTTTGTTGCAAGGTCGGTCGTGTACACTATAAGTTGTAGTGGTGGTAGTGCTGGCAACTATGTACTTTAGCGCGTGTCTAAATTAATATCTATATTTGTCAGTGCCCACAGAAAAGAAACGTAAAGGTAAAGGTAAAGTTGAAGGTAAATCAGTTGGTTTCTTGTCTACTGGTAATTCACACGTCTTCCACTGACTGGGGTTTTTATCAATCAATCGACCTACACAGCTGATATCAGCTGTGTCGGTGCTTATGAACGTTAAATCCTCAGCACACTCACGCCAACGTTGCCTTTTGTGCTGTGACAGAGTCATCCTGGACCACCACAGCCCCGCCGTTCTCTCTGTCACTGTAACCCCGTCGCGCTGTGTTCCCGTCGGAGCCTTGCCATTGGTCCGCCGCATGTAGGACATTGCTATTTTCGAGGCAACGTGTGTCCGACAGCCAGCTGAGATAATGAATTGTCAACGGCAAATGGAAAAATACAGTGATGTGCGTTCTGAAGCACACCGCGCTCTCCCTTCCCCTCCCGTCCGGACGGCAAACAACGTGGCCAAGATTCAAGATTCAACAAGTTTCATGGGTTTCACGTGTTATTGTCGCAGGTTATTTAATCTATTGTGGAGATTTAATGAGATCCAAAAAATCGTGAAGAACAACCACATTGATGCTTACACACACAAACAAAATCAAGGCGGTCAGCTGACCAGAAGGTGGGCGACCATCACCAGGCGAGGGGCACGGGAGAGTGACTTGTAACGCGTGCCCCCCCCTTCTCTCTCTCTTTCCTTCCTACTTTCCAATTATTAATTTGTAAACAATGTCTCCCGGCTGTTATCGTGTGCAAATATAGCCAAGCAAGCTGCAACAACCAAGGTGTGTATTCATGTGTGTGTGTGTGTGTGTGTGTGTGTGTGTACTGTATGTGCCCCATGCACATACGCGCACACACACAACACGCACACACACACACACACACACGTGAATACACTTGAATGTGTGGGTGTGTGTGGGTGTGTGTGTGTGTGTGTGTGTGTGTGTGTGTGTGTGTGTGTGTGTGTGTGTGTGGTGTGTGCGTACCAGTCAGAAAGAGGAAGCAAGTGAAATTCGTGCGGTACAGGTCTGACCCCCTTTTCTCTGCGCTGTTGTCAGTTAACAACATTACACATTTTCGACCAACCCTGCTAAAAACCATGAAAACGGCAAATTTGAGAGAAGATATTTTCAGCAAGTGAAAGTCTCCTCGGCTTCAAGGATGGCCAGAAATCACACGAGGGGTCCACGGAAGAGAGAGCGATCAGTACACGTCCTCTGGGTGTTACAAAGCTGGAAAATCACTCACAATGAACTTTGCACACCCATTTTACTGAACACACCGAGATGTTGGCAAACACCACCGGTGCTCTGACATAAACACTAATTTGGTCACCAAAACAAGCACACACTTTGCTGGTGTGTGCTCACACAGAGATGGCTGACAGGTGATATTGATGTTGGAGGTGGTTGTTGGCCAAGAGGGAGGGGTTTGGTGACATGACTGACAGGCCATTAGTAATCGAGGTTCGGTCAATGGCCTTGTTGACTGATGTGAGGGCGAAGGAACGCGCCTTAATAACGCAACTTAACACAACACACACACACCTAATTACACACGCGCCCACAAGGCTAAATTTGAAACATTCTGAAGGCATTCGGAATTCTGCCGCGTGACATTCATATGAATGGCGATCTATCTATCTATCGTTCATCTTAGTCGTTGAGTCATAAAGACTAAGATGTCCACAAAGATGTTCATAAAAATATTCATCATAATATTATTAGAATTGATATTAGTATTAGGATGATTGTTAATAGTAATAATGATCATAATTACAATTACAACCATAATCAGCATAATCATCCCAATCATCATCGCCATAATCATAATAATAATACACACCTTTCAAACAAAATGTGCATTACCGTAAATATACATGTTCAATATACATGACTCAAAACAGAAATATAGAACAATTACGAAAATAATGACACAATAAACAATGCAGCAACGAGTCAATGACTATATTAACTAACTATATGAAGTGCAGCTTGAAGAAATAGTCCTGCCAGTTGAATTAATTTTTAAAAACTGCACCAGTGTCTCTGATATTTTGGGGGAAGCCTTTCCACAAATTATCCCAGTTAAAGCTCTCCCCCCTTTCTGGGTGACATTCAAAAGAATATAAATACAATTATTGTGTGGCCACAAATCAAAGAGAAACAAATAAAAAGACGACATTAAAATGTCATGTTCTCCATTGATGTTGTTGTCTTGGCTATCTGGTGTCATGTGACTTATTTGGATAAATGTTTCCTCATTATGTTGGGAGTTGTAGTTATTGCAGATGAGATTGACTGAAACACAAAATGAGCAAACAGGAAGACTCAGACTCAATCCTGTAGCGGTGACAAAGAACATGCATGTTTGCAGGCAGATACCACAAAATAAATGACTAATGAGTCTCATGAAATGCTCTGGAATAGTTTATTTGTTTAATACACACACACACACACAGACACCACACACACACACACACACACACACACCACAGATGGGTCCTGGCAGAGGCTGGTGTAGCACCATGTGTCGGTCACTTCTGGAGAATCCTCCTGTTCTCACAGCCACAGAATGACTTCCATTGGTGTGTGTGTGTGTGTGTGAATGTGTGCGTGTATGTGTGCATGCATGAATGCTTGCATGTGCATGTGTGCATGTGTATGTGTGTTGCTCTCTCTCTCTCTCTCTCTCCAACCTGTGAAGGAAAGGAAATCGGTTGCAAAACAGACATGTAACCGGCGACTCAAAGTGGTGTCAACTGAAAAGAAAGGAAAAGTAAACATTTACTGCGTTATTTGCACAATACTGGTAATCTGTAACCCGCCATTGCCGCCGCCATTAAATACTTTGACTGTGAAAACTGTGTTTTAAAACGCGGTGATGACACAGTGTTTGCTACCTCACGGAGAACGAGAGCCGCGGGTTTTTATTCCCGGGGGGGATATCCATCGTTATGTTGAGGAGGGGAGAGAGTGGTGGCCATTTTGTCTTTCACTCTCTCCCTCTCTCTCTGCCTTAGTCACTGTCGTATGCGTGTACACAAACACACATACGCACAAACATTGCAATTGCCAGACAGGAGGTTAGGTTCCTGGGACACACACACTGTATTGTCAGTGTGCGTGTGCATGCGTGTGTGTGTGTGTGTGTGCGTGTGTGTGTGTGTGCGTGTGTGTGTGTGAAGATTTCAAAGGCTCCTCTTTAACAGACTACTCTGTTCTTATTCTACCACCCAGTATATGAACATACTGGGAACTCTGGGAGCTCACAGGGCCCCGGGGCCTCCACCAGTGCTCAGACCCAGAGCTGCGGTGAAACGGCCCCTTTTAAAAAACGGAGCACATCAGTGTTTTTAATGATCCGGGTCGGGACCCTGATTTGGGTCACAGAGAGATTAGCGTCGCACGTTTCCCCAGAAGACCGAGTCCTGGTGGGCTGCGCTGTGGACTGGGAGCTACTGGGCAGTTGGAAAGGCCTGCATGTGGCATGGAACACACAAGCCACCGGTTGGTTCAGTGTCAAACACATAGAATCATATATATACTGTATATATGATATACATAATACATATTTGACATTATATATATTGTGTATATAATGAGTATATAGTTAGTTAGTTACTAGTATAGTTTCTTACACTACATTTATAATACTTAATATTCAATACTTCTGGATTCATTTTCCCCATTCCTACATTATTACATTACATAAAAATGTTTATCTTTATTTTGTATATTGTGTTATCTTTGTTATGCATATTCTGCCATTCTCAATATATATATATATTTTTTTTTCGATACATATTTATATTTTTTTCTTATTATATTTATCTTATTTTTTGCCTACTTCCTGAGTTTCACTGTTCAGAATGGCCCTGTGTTGTGATGTACATGTGACAATAAAACACTGACTTGACTTTGACTATGTAAGATGAAGGATAATTTATGATAATTATTATTATTAGTAGTAGTCGTAGTAGTCGCAGTATTAGTATCATTAGTATTATTAGTAATAGTATTATAAAGTCCAGGGACGTGGAGTAAAGTGAAAAGCGAAGTAAGTCTCTTCAGAGTCAAGTCTTGTTGACTTCCTCTGCATTGTGTACAGTACACACATACGATACATACACACACATGCACACGCGCACGCACACACACACACATCACACACACACACACACACACACCACACACACACACACACACACACATCACACACACCGTGGGCAGCTGTTTAAATCCCCTTCCATCGAGACCACAGAGTGCCGAGATGTTGACTGGCTGCAAACAAGTAAACAAGCGTGGGTAAACACACAGCGACAACATGCTGGTAAACAGGCAGTAAACAGGCTGGTTTACTGGCTCCCCAGCAGCATCACAATCTAGGAACATTCATTTCCAGCCTTCTGCTACTCACTCAAACAAGTTGTTTTTACGTCTTTGCTAATTTAATAACACACTGTAATACGTGGAAGGTTTTGAGAAGTTGGACCATCTATTATGTTATTTTTAAATGAATAATTATTTTTAAAGGAGCAATTATGGGGTTCAAATATTGTAAGTATGTGTCAAAAAAATCATATTCATAAGAAATGTGAAAAAGCTGCCTTTAAACCAAGCCTTTATCAAGTTGCTAATTTTGTCCTTGCATATCTATGTATCTATCTATCTATCTATCTATCTATCTATCTATCTATCTATCTATCTATCTATCTATCTATCTATCTATCTATCTATCTATCTATCTATCTATGCATCTATCTATCTATCTATCTATCTATCTATCTATCTATCTATCTATCTATGTATCTATCTATCTATCTATCTATCTATCTATCTATCTATCTATCTATCTATCTATCTATCTATCTATCTATCTATCTATCTATCTATCACACACACACACACACACACACGCACACACACGCACACACACGCACACGCACACACACGCACACTTCGCCTACACACTCATGCATGGGATAACACACAGAAACAAATCAGAAGGTTGCACCTATTGAACTTTGTTTGGGCTCCATGAGTCAGACTCTCCTCATAGATGTTG
>PIJE02000277.1:12500-20000 GCA_002895965.2 Coryphaenoides rupestris | reverse complement strand
TATTTCGTGCATAAGGTTAACTCTCACCTGCGGCGTTCCCCTGGGTTCCGACTAATTGGAAGCGGGTTAATCCGTCACATGTCGTCTGGCGGCGCCCAGCCCTTCGCTGCGCTGGCACGGCGCGCTGAACAACATTTTGCAAATCATCAATTCACTGACAAGATAATTTGCGTGCTTACCCACGTGGAGCGGCGCCATAACGTGTGAAAAAAATACGAGCGCGGCCAGACGACGCAGTGTGAGAAGTGGAAAAGGAGTGGAACCGGAAATGTTGCCGTTTGTTTAGACGCGGCGATGCGACCATTATTATCACCAGCGCCTGATTTATTGTTCGTCTCCGCCTTGCTATTACTCCAGGCACTGGAAATAATTACCAGGAGTTTCCTGTCTCTTTGCATGAGAATGTGTATTAAAAGAAAGTTGCAAAACGCGACTCACAGATTGTTTTGTTCACCGTCTAGACGGGGAAATAGCTCGCATGCGTGCAATGTATCTTTAAACCATCCGGGGCACACAGGATGGAATCAATCAATCTTTACCTGCGCTGCCGACATCGAAACAAACTGTTTGGTTACAACTGGTTACTTCTATGGATTATGGATCTGTGGTTGAAAAACATAAAACACACATGGCCTCTATGGTTGGATCGGGTAATTGTAGGCTCAGGTGGTGCAGCTTGCCGTCCCCAGTGTAAGGGTGAAGGAACGCTAGCCGTTGGCCGGAAGGATTGAGAAGAAACAATGCGTCCTGTTTTGTAGATGGTAGTCGAGTGTCCTCTGCCAGCCCAGTCCAGCGGCAGAGTAAAGCCTCGTCTGTCACTGGACTCACTGTCAACACACTCAAGTGGACCCGGCTCATTCCTCTCTGGACTGCGTGTGCGTGTGTGTGCGTGTGCGTGTGTGTGTGTGCGTGTGTGTGTGTGTGTGTGTGCGTGTGTGTGTGTCTGTGAGAGACTTCATTGGCTGAAAAGTGTTAAAGGTGTGGGATTCTTCGTGTTTACATTGGCCGAAACCTCGAGTCGTGACAGCAAGTAAACACATTCCGGACATATCTTTCTTGTAGGCTTTGTGTGCTCGACACACAAGTTAAGTTAAGAGTTAAGAGTTTCACAGACACTGACGCAATATTGTACAGTTTTTGGAATGGTTTGGAGAAGTGTAGCGAGCTGGTATGACACCTTTTGTGTCATTTTACTGACAAGGTGTTAAGTAAGCTCAGGAGAACGTTGTTTTGTTGGCGCAAACACTTTGAGTTGAGTTTACTTTAGTTCGAATGAATAATTGTTCCGTGAAACCGATGCGCGAGCGTGCTACGGTTGAACAATGGTCGCAGAAGTAAAACAATGAATGGGTTTGTCATTTGTGTCGCAGGGCAAAATGTTGCCGGATGTTAGGAAAGAGTCCAACTGTTCAGGGTTTACAGCGGATGCCACGGCGTCTCCGGATGCCGTCCGGAGAGAGATCGGTTCCCAGCGTTCGCTAGCAGGTGCATTTAATGGCACGCCGAAACAATACAAACAGATCTCACAAAAGTACAGAGTCAGCACAATCCTTGCGAGACCAGGAGAGCAGCTCTCACTGCACCCGTGGGCTGGAGCAAGAGGACAAGAGGTTATGAATACTAATTAACTTGAAGCTCCGCAAACGGTTTCCGATTGACAGCCGTCTCCTTCCTTCCTTCCTTCCTCCCGTCTTCAGTTGTCTGCTTTGATCCTTTGACGCACATCAATCCTTCCACTCTGACACATCAAAACAGGTATGTGCCAGTCTGTGGTTATTGTGTCTGTGCGTGTGTGTGTGTGTGTGTCTGGGTGTGTGTGTGTGTCTGTGTGTTTGTGTGTGGGTGGGTGTGTGGGTGTTTGTGCGTGTGTGTGTGTGCATGCGTGTCTGTGCGTGCGTGTGCGCGCGTGTGTGTGTGTGTGCGCGTGTGTGTGCGCGTGTGTGTGTGTGTGTGTGTCTGTGTGTTTGTGTGTGGGTGGGTGTGTGTGTGTGTGTGTGTGTGTGTGTGCATGCATGCGTGTCTGTGCGTGCGTGCGCATGCGTGTGTGTGTGTGTGTGCGCGTGTGTGTGTTTGTGTGTCTGTGTGTGTGTGTGTGTGTGTGGTGTGAGCGCATGTTTGTCCGGCGTGTGTGTGTGTCCGTGTGTGTGTGTGTGTTCTGGGTGGGAATGTTTAGCTGTCACCTACACGGAGCCCATGATGCAGGGTCTTAGTGGTAGCCTCTCATGGCTGAATGCACAGGAAACCCACACACACACACACGCGCACACACCATAAACACACACACATACACACACACACAGAGAAACACATGCACGCATGGACACGTGTGTACACACACACACACACACACATACACACACACACACACGCAAAACACACATCCAGACGTACACCCACGCACACTCAGTGGGCCTTACTGCGCTGACAGGTGAGGGTAAACGGAGCAGAACCCTGCTAATCCAGCTCTGTCTGAGAGAGGTAGAGACTAGTCCAGGAAGTGAGAGAGTAATGAGTGATGGAGAGAGAGAGAGCGGGAGAGAGAGAGAGGGGAGAGGAGAGAGAGAGAGAGAGAGAATAGGGAAATGAGAGTGGGGGGATGAGAGGAGAAGCAAGGAGGAGTGTATGAAGGGTGTAAACAAACATAACATTGGAGAAAAGCTAAACTCCATAACTCCATAACTCCATAATCCACCCTTCACACACACACACACACACACACACACCACACACACACACACACACACACACACACACACGCAGACAACACACACAGCTGGAGATAGAAGGGCAGTCTGGTTCGTCGAGATGCTATCATGCCAACTCCTCCGTTGTTTCTTCAGGTGCTTCTGCGGCAAGTCGGGCCCTGAAGCCTGTCTGCCCTACCTGCCCTTTACACACACACACACACACGCACACACAGACACACACACACACACACACACACACACACACACACACACACGCACACACACACACACACCTCGTACTTTGATGTCTCTCTCCATCATGGCGGTTGCGCCTTAGTATCTCTGATCAACCATAACAATCCCTTTCCTCTGCTGCGCTCGTCTGCGCTCCCGTCATTCCTGACACGTTCCAAGATGTCCGCTTCTCTCTCCCTCCTGCATCTCTCTCTCTCTCTCTCTCTCTCTCTCTCTCTCTCTCAGGGGCTACCGGTCCACGCTTGAACCTCCCTCTCCATCATCCCTTTATCTCTCCGTTCCATCCCCCACCCCCCCCCCACCCCTTCCTCACGCTTTACCTTAACCTCCTCTCCTTACTGCCATCCTCCTTCTCACGTTTCCATCTCTCCTACGCCTTCCTCTGTACATCTTTGCCGTGCGGTAGGTGGGTTCCTTCCACCCTCCCTTCCTCCCTTCCTTCCTTCCTTCCTTCCTTCCTTCCTTCCTCCCTTCTCTCCTCCACTACTTTTGTTCTTCCCATGCCTCCGCCACCTTTCCCAATTTTGCCGCAACTTTTCTCCCCCACTTCCTGTGTCTCTTCTCCCTCCCGTTGTTTATCAGCATTTTACCACTCCTGGCTGATCTCCCCCTACCCACCCTCCCTCCCCCCCCCTCCCTCCCTCCCCCTCCCTAACTTACACACAAAGGGGGGGGCGGGGGCTGTGTGGGGTGGGGGGGGGGGGGGCTGCTAGAGTAATCATGTCATTTAAATTTCCCAGCATGCCGAGGGGCCTCTTCACCTGCAATCAGCCACACGGCGCATGCCGGCGGGTGGGGGCGGGGCGGAGACTCTGTCGCTGTCAGCACATGCAGGAAACTTTTTGGTTGAAAATAACATAGATGTGTAACACATCACTTTTGCCCCCGAATATTCTATTTCAGCTTCAAGTCGAATATCTTCAACGTAAGTTATGCGACGGACGGAAGTAGCGCGTAACATTTTGTGCTTGTTTATAAGCAAGCCCCCCCTGGCGAGGTCTTAAAGGGGACATATTATGCCACCAGGTGTGAGTGTGAGCTGTTTCCCAATTGCCATGTGACTACCGTCGAGTGACATCACAAATGTCCACCTAGATGTATGATGACTAGATCAGTCTACCAGCCTACCGAGTGGTCTGTACCGACAGGTAGACTGATCTAGTCAGTGTACATCTGGGTGGACGTTCCCACTTGTGATGTCACTAGACGGTAGTCACATGGCAATTGTGAAACGGCTCGAAATGGCTAATCACACACCTCACACCTGGTGGCATAACATGTCCCCCTTTTAAAGGAAGAAAAAACTAATGTGAACTTTGTGAAGTTCCGGCTCGCCCATGCCCGTGAACTCGCCGTGGCGAGCTCCCTGACGTTAGAGGTGTCCCACACGGCAGTCTTCACAGACCAAAGACAACGTTTTTTTAAAGGCTGCGCCACCACAAGTTTTCTTCTCGTCCGCTTGGTGGGTCGGTGTGGTGTGGACGTACTTGGAGTATGAACCTCTCCCGTGGAACTTTCCCCACACCGTGTCTGCCTCCGACCTCGCCCGCCCCCCCCCCCCCCCCCCGTCTCCTCCCTGGCTGCCAAATCCAGTCAGGCTTACTGTATTTTACCTGCCAGCGGCCATATAAAGCCACCGCAGCTTAATATGTGACGGCCTTTGGCCAAGCCCCTAAATGAGGCTTAGGGCTCGACGTGGAATGAAGCGTATAGAATACGGCAGCTATGGTGTCTCCCCCCTCCATTCAATGTAGTGTTGGGGGGGGGGGGGAGGGGGGATGTAGAAAAAAAACGCAACTTGGCTTTTTAGTTGTGCATTTGAGGAAGTGCCAGAGCGTGGATTAAAAGCAGCAGCCAGCATTCTCCAACGCTCACTTTACATTTGACAAGACGGCAATGCGATGCGTATTTATTTCATATGATGCCGGAGCGCTTGACGATAATCAGGCTAACCTGCGTGCTAGTCCCCCCACCACCCCCTCCCGCCCCAGGGAACCATGTTCAGTTTAGTGGCCACTGTAAATGAAATGTACACACACACACACACACACACACACAGGCATACGCACACGCTCCAGTCACCGAATCATGTTCTTGAATTATTATGGTAATTGTAATTTGAAAGGAAAAAAGAAAAATCACAACTGCGTGGACTGAGCTGTGAGAATTCTCCCGGCTGATGCGTGTAACTTAATCAGTCTGCTCGCGTTTCGCACGGGATTACGCGTTTTAAACGGCAGCTTCCCGGGACAGATTGGAGTGCGGCGTGCGCATGGAATGCACCTAGTTTCTACACAAGGCACTTGGCCTGCCTCGCCGCCGTGATATTTAGCAACCCGGAGCCCCTTTGTTTCCCTAATGAATGAGTGAATGGGTGTTGGCCTCTCATCTTACAGTTCTGTCTACACTCTCCATTTACACACACACACACACACACACACACACACACACACACTGTGTGTTTCCCAGTGCAGTTGTCTGTTCAAGCCGTTCCCATATCGCCTGACTCGATTTAGTCTCACCTGAGTCACGTGACATGAGACCAGCTGCATCGCTGCGAAATTCTCTGTTTTTAGCACAGCTGCTATTAGCGATCACGCTAATCTCCTTGGAGAATAAACTCATTAGAACATTAATCACATGATTCTAATTACCTCTCCCTCCCGTCGCCCTGCTCCTTGCTTTTCTATCCCTTCACGTTTCCTCTCCACTCTCTCGTTCTCTCTCTTCCTTGTTTATCCTCTATTTTCTTTGAGTGGTGGTGGTGGTGATGATGATGATGATGGTGATGGTGGTGGTGGTGATGATGATGGTGGTGATGGGTGGTGGTGGTGGTGGTGGTGATGGTGGTGATGGTGGTGATGGTGGTGGTGGTGGTGATGGTGGTGGTGGTGGTGATGGTGGTGGTGGTGGTGGTGATGGTGATGGTGATGGTGATGATGGTGGTGGTGGTGATGGTGGTGGTGGTGGTGGTATTGATGGTGATGGTGATGGTGGTGGTGGTGGTGGTGGTGGTGTGGGGGAGTTGGGTTGTCATACTCATCACAGAATTCACCGGGGAAAAGGTTAAAAGTAAAGAATAATACGTCAGATCAGAGACAAAGTTGTGAACAGGGCCTCAAATGACTGCAAAGTAAGTTATTGGACTGATATGAAGCTAAAACCCACGTCGTGGCTGTTCCAAACATGAGTACGACATAAATATTACTAATTCTCGTTCATCACCAAGCCCAACGGTAAAAAGGATTGCACCTGCCCCGCTATCTATCTATTTTTTGTTGACCTTTGCTGGCGTATACAGTACACTCTCGTCTCTATTCTACGCACTCACATGGTTCACATAGCAAACGTTACCGCGTGTAAAACCAAAACAACAAAACAAAGCGATGCAGTGGGCTAGCCGCGGAGCGCAAGTACGATCAAGTAAGTGCCGAACGTGTTTTTTTGGGAGAAAGTGAACCGACGGCTGATTAGTGTATAGTTGTGGTGATTGGCGCCGGGCCATCACGTGTGTTATTGGGATCATTTTAGAAGAACACTTCCTGCAAACAGGCCGGAGCAGGCTCTGCAGGGCGAGGCCGTGGTGGTGGTGGTGGTGGCGGTGGGTGGATGAGTAGATGGATGTGTGTGTGTGCGTGTGTGTGCGTGTGTGTGTGTGTGTGTTTGAGGGCGAGGAGGGGATGGGGTGGAGGACGGGGGGGGGTGGGGGCGGGGGGTCGGAGAAGGTGCAGCTCTCTCAGCTGCGATCACAGGGGACCACACAGTGAGATCTCTCTCTCTCTCTCTCTCTCTCTCTCTCTCTCTCTCTCTCTCTCGCTCTCTCTCTCACTTGTTGTTTTCTTTATCTCTCCCTCTCTCTCCGTCTCTCTGACTCTCTCAGGCAAAGCCTGTATCTCTTCACTAAAATCGCTGTGCTACCTTTGGGACAATGGAAGTCCTGTGATAAAATCGAGGGGTGTCTGGGAATGAGTAGTGGATAAGAAGTGGACCTTGAGGCTTCAACTCTCATTTTTGACACAAGCTGACCACAAGCTGACCACCAGAAACATCTCAAAAGTCTGGGGTAGGACTCTGGGTTAAGTTTAATACCTTAGTTATAACTGTTTTGTGCGTAATGCCTGATACTGGTCAAGCCTGATGGGCCATTGCCAGTATATAATGTAGTTCCTTCTGCTGGGCTTGTCTGACTACAGTCTCGATTCCCCGCCGGATGCAGGCGCCACTTTTCTGGAGCTTTGCAGAACCGTCTCTGGCATTCTGTCCTGTTCAGGAGCCTGAAATTGTCTGACGAGGGTTCAACTCTTTCAGCTGTTGGATGTATTCCAGGATGTTTGTGATCAGATTGTCACAGCCAGAGCAAATATGAACCGCTGTTTTAATTGTTGAAAAGCCTTCGCGCATAGACGTCCCCATGGTCAGGGCAGTTGATCAAAATCAAAATGTCGTCAAGGTAGAGAAACATCATTAATTCAAGCTTGGAACACTGCTGGAGCATTAGCTAGGAACACACAGGAGCACAAGGAGCACAAGGATAACTTCCGGTGTCACAGCGGTGCAC
>PIJE02000276.1:443541-463835 GCA_002895965.2 Coryphaenoides rupestris | reverse complement strand
AACTGGGCGGTGAGTTCCTCCGTAGTTGGAAGGGGATACTTGTCGGGGATGATGGCCTTGTTTACCGCTCTCAAGTCCACGCAGACTCTCAACCCTCCAGACTTTTTCTTCGCCACCACCAAGTTAGAAATCCAGGGTGATGCATTCACTTGCTCGATGATGTCGCCATCGAGCATGCTCTGCAACTCAGAGGAGATGTCATTGCGGAGAGCCAAGGGAGGAGGGGCTGTATGACTGGCGTCACCGTTGAATCTACCAGGGGCTGGTGGGCAAAGATCTCGAGGCAACCCACACCACTGAACAGCGCAGGCCACTGTTGCTGCCAGGGGATGACAACGGTGTGAATCTCTGAGCCAGTGGTGTCTAACAGGGTGAAACCAAGGCGGTTGAAGAGGTCTAGACCTAGGAGGTTGGTCCCCCGGCGTGCAACATTGAACCTGAAAGCCGGCAATGTCTTCTCTCCATACCTCACAGGCAGCTGAAGGGACCCCACAATGTCGATCTCCGAGTTGGCGTAGCCACGCAGGGTGGTGGTGGGGGGCCCCAATGGTTCGTGGGGGAAAAACTGGGTGTAAGTCGCCAAGTTCAGAAGAGACACCGTGGCTCCCGTATCTAGGAGGAGGGGCAGAGTGACCTCGCCAACCATTAACGAACACGTTTTGAATGGTGCTCGCCCTGAGCTGACATTGTGGATGGGGGGGGCTAGCTGGGAAACTTTGTGGAAGTGTTTGCCTTTCCACAGTTGGAGCAGGTTTTTCCACGGGCTGGGCATATCTGAGCTCTAGAATTGTGTGCAGGAGAACCGCAATTCCCACAAGGCTGGTGTTGGCGGTCACGTGACTGGGACGCTAACAGTATGCTCTCCCCGCTGCTGTCTGCGCTCGCGTGGGGTAGTGGTGCATTTGAGCCAAGCGAGGTGGGAGGTGCTGACAGACTTGCTGCGCATCCGAGAGCAGATTCGACCTGGACCGCTAGATTTAAAGCCACTGCTAATGTCAGGTCATCTTTTTCCAACAAAAGTCTTTCCCTAATTTTGTCACAGTTTGTATGGACGATAAGTTGGTCACGTACCATTTCATCCTGCAACGCCCCAAACTTGCACAAGCTGGCCAAACCCCGTTGATCCGCCACGTACTGCGTCACTGACTCCCCCGCGCGTTGATACCGCCGTCTGAATATACAGACGGCCTTCTTCTATAATCTGTTGAAGAAGGCTGCATAGTATTCTGCTGTTGGTAAGTGGAGAAACAGAATCAGTGTTGTATTTCTGAGATATTCTTGTAGATGAACTGGTAGAGCCATTTTCTTAAAAGCTAATCCTGTAGCAGGACTGGTAGAGGTATTGATCTTAAACTACCTGTAGCAGTGTTGGTATTTTACTTAAACTAACATTGTAAACTAACCTATTGCAGTGTTGGTTTTACTTGAAACTAATCTTGTAGCAGTGTTGGTAGAGGTATCTATCATAAAGTAACTTGGATAACGGTGTTGGTTTGTTGGGGTAGTGTTGGTACTTTCTAAAAAGGAATCTTGTTGTAGTATTGTTGGCAGAGATATTGGTCAAACTCACTTATTGCAGAGCTGTTGTTGCAAACTTGACAGGGATCATTAGCATATTAAGAGGTGTACACGCCCAGGGATAATCACCCAGTTTCGGCGTTTCAGCTGTAGTCAATTGATGGTAATGACAAGGAGGAGCTTAACCCTGCATGAGCCCCCCTTGTGCACTTCACTACTAATACAGAGCTAGTATCTTAGCGTCAAGCTGTAGCGTCAGGCCCTGTGAACGAAGACCAAGAACAAAGACAAGGGAGTCATTCTGTGGGAGTCCCAGAACAAAGACAAGGGAGTCATTCTGTGGGTGTCCCAGAACAAAGACAAGGGAGTCATTCTGTGGGAGTCCCAGAACAAAGACAAGGGATCATTCTGTGGGAGTTCCGTCCAGGGAGTCCTACAGCTACAGGTTAGTCCTACACCTTCCCTCCTCCTGTGCTAGCCATGTGCCACAGATCCATTACAGTCTGGACATTCCTACCGTGGCTGGTGTCACCGAAGACCCTCCACTCGCCCCACCCCTCCAATTTCCTCTACCCTACGATCTCAACCTACACAGGCCTTGATGTGAGAGGGGGACTCTGGAATTGCCAATCGTCGGTCAAGAAAAACTGAGACCATTCTGGCCTACGCCGCCCTCCAGTCTCTCCACTTCCTGGCTCTCACAGAGACCTGGATCACCCCGGAAAATACCGCCACCCCTGCCACCCTTTCCATGACCTACTCTTTCACACACACTCCCCGACCCTCTGGGCGAGGTGGGGGAACAGGACTCCTCATCTCTCCAAAGTGGTCATACCAGGTCCTTCCCCTGGAACACCTGACCAGATCTGCACTTGAACTCCATGCTGTATCTGTTACCCTTCCGATCAAGCTCAACATTGCCGTGATCTACCGACCACCGGGTCCTCTTGGCGACTTCTTCGACGAGATGGATGCCCTCCTCAGCTGTTTTCCCGAAGATGGCACCCCACTTGTCATTCTGGGTGACTTCAACATCCAGCCATGTTAAACTCACTCCTTCTCCTTCCACCCACAGAGCCGGGAACCAACTTGACCTTGTCTTCACAAGGTCCTGTGCCACTTCGGCACTCTCTGTTACCCCCCTCTCTGTGTCTGATCACCATTTTGTTGCTTTCTCCCTCCCCCTTCTCACCTCACTACCTACTACGCCTCACATTGTCACCTTCCGTAGGAACCTGAAAACTCTCTCTCCCTCTACTCTCTCTGCAACTGTCCTCTCCTCACTACCTCCCCCCAACAATTCCTCCCTCTTGTCAGCAGAGGAAGCGTCCTCCACTCTGACTTCTTCTCTCTCCTCCTCCTTCGACTCACTCTGTCCACTTATCTCCAGACCAGCACGAGCCTCTCCTCCACCTCCCTGGCTGTCCGAAACTCTGCGGGCTCATAGAACAGAGTTGCGGGCAGCTGAGAGAAAATGGAGAAAATCTGACTCTGCTGATGAACTCTCTCACTACCTCCACCTCCTCTCATGTTTCACCTCTACTGTGTCAGCAGCCAAATCTGCCTTCTATCTTACAAAGATCAACTCTTCCGCCTCCAACCCCAGGAACATTTTTCCATGTTCTCCTCCTCAACCCTCCCTCCCCTCCTCCTCCCTCCTCCCTCTTGACTGATGACTTTGCCACCTACAAAGAAGGTGAAGGACATTACCTCCTCTTTCACCCCTGCTTCTTCCCTCACTCCCCCTTCACCCACCCCTACCAGCCTTACCTGCTTTAACCCCCTCTCCTCTGAAGAAGTCAACAGGCTTGTGACATCCAACCATGCCACCACCTGCCCCCTTGACCCAATCCCATCCTCTCTTCTCCAAGACATCTCAGGCGACATCCTTCCCTTCCTCACCACCCTAACTAACACCTCCCTCACTTCAGGCCTGTTTCCGACTGCCTTCAAGATCACCAGAATCAAGCCACTCCTTAAGAAACCCACCCTGGACACCACCGACGTCTGACACTACAGACCTGTAGACCCTAACAACCTGCTTGACCCTCATCAGTCAGGCTTCAAAGCGGCGCACTCCACGGAGACGGCCCTGCTTGCAGTATCAGAGTCCCTTCGCGACGCCAGAGGCTCTTCCCTCTCATCCGTGCTCATCCTCCTTGACCTGTCCGCCGCTTTCGACACAGTGAACCACCAGATTCTCCTCTCCACCCTGGCAAAGCTTGGCATTACTGGAACTGCGTTATCCTGGTTCACTTCCTACCTGACAGATTGCACTTTCAGGTCACATGGAATGGCTCCCTGTCCAGACCCTGCACCCTTGACACCGGAGTACCCCAAGGCTCAGTACTGGGACCCCTTCTGTTTTCTTTATACATTAGATCTTTCGGCTCTGTAATCACATCCCACGGCTTCTCCTACCACTGCTATGCTGATGACACCCAACTTTCTTTCCTTTCCCCCCCTCAGGACACCCACATCGCAAACACGCATCTCAAAAATGCCTGGCCGAACATCAGCAGATGGACGACCGCCAACCACCTGAAGCTCAACCTCGACAAGATTGAGCTTCTCTTCATACCGGGTAAAGACTGCCCTCAGATGGACCTACTTGTCACCATCGAGGACATCGAAGTCTCCCCTGCACCCACGGCAAGGAACCTTGGCGTTGGTACTGGATGACCAGCTGTCCTGCAACGCCAACAATTACCTCTGTGGCCCGATCTTGTAGAATTGCTCTCTACAACATCCGCAAGATCCGGGCCCTTCCTCACACGTGAAGTAGCGCAGATCCTGGTCCAAGCGCTCAGTTATCACTCATCTCGACTACTGCAACTCTCTCCTGGCTGGACTCCCCGCCTCAACAATCAAGCCCTTACAACGCATCCAGAACGCAGCAGCACGCCTCGTGTTCAACCTACCTAAATTCTCCCATGTAACCCCCCTCTTCCGCAACCTCCACTGGCTCCCGGTAATCGCTCGCATTCGATTCAAGACACTGGTACTGACCTTCATGGCTGTCAATGGAACCGCCCCTACCTACCTCCAAACATTAGTCCGACCCTACACCCCAGCCCGAGCACTCCGCTCGGCAACTTCTGCCAAACGACTGGTACCGCCTTCACTAAAAACAGCCAAACATCGCTCTTCCAAGTCCCAACTCTTCACGGTTCTGGCTCCGCAGTGGTGGAATGAGCTAGCCAGCTTCCGTAAGAGACTCAAGACCCACCTGTTCAGAGTTCACCTGGACTCTACATAACCCCCCTCCGCTAGCACTAACATGCGTGTTTATATGTCTTAACACTTATTAATGGCACTTAGCATTGTTGTTCGTTCTCAGATGTTGTAGCATGCTTAGAATTGCACGCCTGCCCAGCTACTTATGCAGGCAACTTGGCAATTATGAAACTCATTCTATTCGTCTCGTAAATATGAATGCTCTAAAACAGCTCTATTCTTATCTTCAGGTACCACAGTGATATATTGCTGCCTCTCCTTCAACAAATGTACTCTTTGTAAGTTGCTTTGGATAAAAGCGTCTGCCAAATGCCCTAAATGTAAATGTAAATGTAAATGTAAATCTGTCAATATTCCATCTGTCCTGTAGTATACCATATGTCCTGTAGTATACCATATGTCCTGTAATATACCATCTGTCCTGTAGTATACCGTATGTCCTGTAATATACCATCTGTCCTGTAGTATACCATATGTCCTGTAATATACCATCTCTCCTGTAGTATACCGTATGTCCTGTAGTATACCATATGTCCTGTAATATACCGTCTGTCTATCCTGTAGTATATTGTATGTTCTGTAAAATACCGTCTGTCTGTCCTGCAGTATACCGTATGTTCTGTAATATACCATCTCTCCTGTAGTATACCGTATGTCCTGTAGTATACCATATGTCCTGTAATATACCGTCTGTCTATCCTGTAGTATATTGTATGTTCTGTAAAATACCGTCTGTCTGTCCTGCAGTATACCGTATGTTCTGTAATATAGCGTCTGTCCTGTAATATACTGTTTGTATTGTAATAATGAGCTGAGCTTTAACTATATGCACAAGGCCAGGATGAAGTGTTACTGATGGCAATGATTGGATCTTTCTGGTCCTAGATGGATAAGTGATTGGCTGGCTGGCTAAAACACTTTTCACGGAGACCCCAGTTGGAAATTGAAGTTGACCAAGAGTCAACTTTAATATGTGTGATATATATCTCAATTTATTCTCTATCCAAAATACTTTTTACACGCTGTAAGTGTGAGTGTGTCTGCAGACACACATACTGTGTGTATGTGTGTGTGTACATGATAAGTACGTTGCGTGCGTGCAAGTGTGTTCATATTGTAATGTTTAATTGCGGTTGTAATTCATGTCCAGATAATACGACGCTAACACTGACCTTTTAGACAATACTGTGGCTTTATCTACCTTGTAATGGCACTCAGGGAAAAGGTGTAGGGCAACCCATTTCTCAGGACTGCTGGTTGGCTCATATGGGGGCCGGGCCTGACCTCCCGCTGTGCAGCAGTGTACACCAGACCTGTGCAGACTTTACACATCTCGGCAGGGCAGTAAAAACAATGTCTCGCTGAGGCTGCCGCGTCTCGTCCCGGGATCTCTTCTGGCGGTCCCGGTCATATTTCCTGCGTATGTCAGGAGAGAAGCCCGCCAAAAACATCACCAGGGCATTGCGTCAAAGTTTACCTTTTACGATCGCGCTATAAGAATTGTTATGGCGGCCCGTTGAATACGTAGCCCATGATGTCATCGCAAGCTTGCTAACTGTCGCTGAGTGTTGCTTTGTTCTGTGAACCCCCACCCGCACCCCCCTAACCCACCCCCCAGTGTCTTACTGTATTTTTTCTACTTGTTAAACAACACATGAAAATCCATTATTTTTTGTTCTCATGCAGTCACATGGCACCCGGGCACGTTAACTGCTGGGTCTGCGATGCAGCTGGTGGTGAGTTTGTGTGTGTGTGTGTGTGTGTGTGTGTGTGTGTGTGTGTGTGTGTGTGTGTGTGCAAGTGCGTGAGTCTGTAAGCACATATGTATTGTGTGTGTGTGTGTGTGTGTGTGTGAATGTGCATGTGTGAGTTCAATTGTGTGTGTGTGTGTGTGTGTGTGTGTGCACAGTGAGGCGTGAGCCCTTTGGCCTTCCATATTATGTGTGTGTGTGTGTGTGTGTGTGTGTGTGTGTGTGCTTGTTTCCTATGGGCCCGACACTGACTTCATTGCCACCACCCACTGCCCCCTCATCGGCCTTGGCTTGCGCAGAGGGAGACTTTCTCACCCCGGGACTTAAACGCACTGGCAGGTAAAAGAAAAAAACTGGGCGAAAAAAGAGCACCTGAGGCTGTCGTAAAAGAAAGAAAGACCACAAACAAAGGAAAGAGAAGAAGTATGGCGAGGAGAGAGTCAAACGGGGCCCTAGCTACATGCATGCATCCCGTGGACGGCAAACAAGTCAGCTTGCTTTCTGAGAATGTGCCTCTGAGGCTTCTGTCGTTGTGAGTGCGACAGAAGCGCAATGTGACAGGTTTCTCTTCTATTATATAGTTGTTAAAGGTACTTTAAGTAAGATTCAGTGCATTCTGAGCTCCGCGGCTTGAGACAATAACAATCAGAAAATAATATCAGTATCAATATCAAGGTTTAATCATAATTAAACCTTGTACACATTTAAAAAAGTTATGAAATATATATATATATATCTTTTAATTATCCACGCTCACTTTATTCCTTTTTCCCGCGAAATCCGACCCAACTCAAACATAAGAGAAATCAGCCCAAAAGCTGATCTACGCAACAGAGAGAGTCAGGGAAGCTCTTAATGATGTTTTAACTTCAACCACAACCTGCTACAACATGCTATAGCACCTTTAAAGAATAAAATAAAATACTACAAATGATCCGTGGCTTGACAGCAGCATCTTCTTTATACACAGTTGCGCATTTTTCAAATTCGAGCAATACTTCTATTATTAACTAAAACAAGAAAATATAAATCTTAGGCTGCGCATAATTACGGACTGAGAACTGTGTCGTAAAAACAACCGCAGAGCTTAGAGCGGCGGCTTCACCGCTCCACGACAACATGGCGAGCAGCCCGCTCTTCCTTCCTTGTGTTCAACCAGATGCCCGGGTACACTCCGTCTGTAATCACACCCTTGTTAAAGGACTTTTAATATTAGGTTGTCGCTCGTCTGTGGTTTTGACAGCTGTTGCCCAATTATCTGCCTTTTGCCTAAGTTCCCGCCTTACGTGTATCCGCTTTAATATGCAAATCTTTCAAAAACAACGACACCAAGACAGGTTCAAACCTGGCCATAAGCTTTATGACCCATGTGACACAGGGATGTTAACTCCTAAAAAAAACTAAAAGCAATGATTCAGACATGGTCTGGCATTTCCCAAAACAGCATCACTGATTACTGATTAGATCGATCGATCAATCAATGATGTCCAGTAGGGGAGTATGAGGGAATAGATGTGGATCTAAAGAGTTCTACCTGGTTTCCATCCAAGACCTCCCGAGAACGTATGGTGTGGTCTATGCATGCAAAATCTATACTGCGCCAAAACCATGCCTGTAAACATGTGCTGGAAAAAAACGTCTGACCTCATCATAAAAATGAGATGTAATTGCGAACACAAAATTACCTCAGCACAAAAGAATTGTTCTTTATAGTGAAACTAAAAGCCACCAATAAAGGCCTGTTCCACCACTTCTGAGGCTGAGTTGACGCAACATGTTTCTCGCCAAATGCTCTTGCAGCAGAGCTTAAAGACAGTGTTTCCACTCTTACGGGATTGCGTGTCTTGGCACAACCCGCAACTATGCTATCACTGCTTCAAGAATCCCTATTTGTGCCATGGCTTCGTTGTCATTCAGCCCGACTATGAGCATCCGGGAGGCCATTGGATCATCAATGTTTGCTTCTCCTTGGATTGGATGGAAGTGAGAGCTTGGTGTTTCACTTCTTCCAGAGGGAGAGAAGAGAGAGAGAGAGAGAGAAAGAGAGAGAGAGAGAGAGAGAGAGAGAGAGAGAGAGAGAGAGAGAGAGAGAGGGGGGGTGGTCTACTTGACCATCTGACCACCTCCATTATAAGACTCCGGGTTATGGGCAGCTGAGGGGTTGTCTTGCAACTGGAAAGTTGCAAGACACTTATCTCCTAGATAAGTGTCCACATATCCCCGAGCAAGACATCTAAACCTCACTGCTCCCAACAAGCTGGCTGCTGCCTTGCATGGTTGATACCACCGTGTGTATGTATGGGTGAATGTGAGGCAATGTAAAGTGTTAGGGTCATATCCGCTAGGCTCATATCCCTTAGGTTCATGTCCATTAGGGTCATCTCCGTTAAGGTCATCTCCGTTAGCGTCATTTCCGTTAGGGTCATGTCCGTTAGGGTCATCTCCATTAGGGTCATCTGCATTCGTGTCATGTCCGTTAGGGTCATATCCGTTAGGGTTATGTTCATTAGGGTCATGTCCATTAGGGTTATGTTCATTAGGGTCATGTCCGTTAGGGTCATGTCCATTAGGGTCATGTGCATTAGGGTCATGTCCGTTAGGGTCATGTCCGTTAGGGTTATGTTCATTAGGGTCATGTCCATTAGGGTTATGTTCATTAGGGTCATGTCCGTTACGGTCATATCCGTTAGGGTCATGTCAAGGTGGCTCACGTCCTGCTCTGCCGTCCTGGACACCGACCAGTACTGACACCGATTTTATGCTTCAGGAAATCCAATACACTTTATATATTTAGCTTGTCCTTTGCTAGATTTAACATCGTAGATCAAGCCGAGGAATGCCAACAACTTTTAGAGGCAAGGGTTAAATTACTACCGTTTGTGGTGAACCGAGGGGCAAATTGCCTTGTTTCTCTACGCTTACGCTTGAGATTCTTAGTGCCAATAGACTACGGCCATAACTGGCGTGTGTGTGTGTGTGTATGTCTGTGTGCATGTGTGTGTGTACATGAAACACATCATTTTATTTCCTGTGATGAATTGAAATCGGCTGTGGAAAATAAAACAAAGATGCTGAGGTAATCAGCTTGGGATTGTTCTGCCTCAACGGGATGTCTAATGTTTTGGCAACACGCTGCAGCCAGAGACTCTCAATGTGATGCCTCGTATATCAAAGTCATTACACAGCGACCGCAGGAACATCTCTTCAAACGTGTGAATGCACACTATGTGAAGGCTAGGCTTTTTTAGCCTGCTGCCACTCCTTCTCATGTATTCCATTACAAACCACCACAGATGGTGAGTGCCCAGTATAACTGCCGTCTTCCTCTGCCACGCACACCGCTGCAGTTAGCTACACGCACACTACACCACCACCACTACTACTCTCTGTGGGTCAATACATGTCAACAGTGATGTGTTCACAACACACACACACACACACACACACACACACATAATCTTTTTTATGTAATAGGATCCCATAGGGGACACCAATAGGGGCATCACTTAGGCACTGCAGGACGACCACGTTCTGTATTCTCTTTGTAATATAAGCTATGTGTGAATGTGTATATCTACCGTCCTATTATCTCTAACACTACCTCTCATCTCCTCTCATCATCATGTGCAATATTCTTAATGTCATGTCCAATAATATTTCACTTCAATTATGCCAATTGTTTTTCGCCGTCGGAATATCTTATCTTGCCGACATATTTGTATATTTTAACTGTACATTTGTAAATCCTTTAGTTTATTTTTATCATTCTGTTGTTTTCCATATTGTTTTATTGTACTGTATCGCTATGTAACCTGGCACAAGAATTTCCTTCGAGATTAATAAAGTTCTATTCTATTCTATTCCATTCTATTCTATTCCATTCTAAGGTAGTGAGAGGGGGTTGTAGCGGTATATATACCAACTGGCACACCGCTTAAAGGCACGTGCAACAGGGAAAAGTTAAAAATTCAAGACAACTCAAAACAAACAGGTCAAGCACTCTGACCCCAATCCCTCACTCGACTCCCTGGACATTCCACCCAAATGACCTCATGTGGGACACGGAGGGCTTGGAAAGCAATAAAGTCTGTCTCATTGGAGATGGCTTTTCCATCGGCTCTTTGGTTCCATTGTCCAGGGGCAGTGGGCTTCCAACCTGGCGTTCAGGGGCCACACCCCCTCCAGGGGGGCAGCTTCAAAGACCTGGGGGGTGGGGGATTGGGTCGGGGGGGTTGGGTTGCGAGGCCTCGGAGCATTTAAGCAAAAAGGAGTCGATTTAAAGAAAGCTCTGAGGACACTATGCATTTAGCTTGTGCTTGTGTCACTCATTGTCTTTTTTTTATCTCTTAATAACACACTTGTCAGCGCGTGGATGGGTTTGGCATAATGGATGGGATAGTTATTGATGAGGGTGGATTAACTCTACTAAGCTGCATTTACTTCCTGACATGACACATTTATAACTTTTAGTTTAAAAATAATTCCTACATTCCTACAAAACTTCTAACCTAATGGATCATTAGTCTAATTATTAACACACACATGCACCCTACCATCCTGGGTCCTGGTCACCATTTATTTATCTTTTTACTTTTATTTGAGCAGGGTCAAGACTTTCAGGTTCAAATTCCTTCTGTGAGAAACTTGATGAGACCACTTCATTAGCACATAAACATGTTCTGCTTTTGAAGAGAGTATAAATATAATGATAGTTGGTAATTTAAGGTTTGTAATATTACATTGTCTGTGACTGTGGCTGTGGCTGCGGGCGGATGTGTAAATACAGGTTGCTTGTTGGTAAATCAATGCTGACATGGTTTGGCCGCAGTGTGAGGAGAGTCAGACAATGTCCTCATGTCTGTCTGAAGCTCTGGTAATTTTTTAAGGATACTGCAGAGTGTGCCCGCAGTGGAAAGAGTCAGTGGAACGTTCTTCACACTGTTAAAAAGTGCTGGCGCCAAAGGCATGGAAGTTATGTTAGGTAACTTTGAGACTATTTTTTGTATAGTTTCTGCTGTAATAAAAATAAACTTGTTATTAACTTGTCAACCCCTGGCATCTGTGAATGAGTGTGTCATAGGTCAATATGGGTCAGTATAATGGCTGTTAAATTAAATCCACTCAACTTATCTAGGGGCCCCCTATGAATAGCTGTGATGTGCAATAAACAAATGTATCTTTGAAAGTTGTAATGAGCTAAAAAAAAGTAACAAAGTGAGTGCTTTTGCTTGTGTGTGCCTCTAGAATCACCGTGACCATGTGTAGAACAACCAGGCTTTTCAGTGGATAATTATCTAATTGCTACCTTAGGATCATCCAGACAGAGTCACAGTCGGCCAATGGCCTTCTTGGAAAGTGGGAGTCTGACTAGGAGATGGCTGCGGATGAAAAGCTAACATTATTAAGTCCTAAACTAGGACATCATTTGATCAACAGACACCCCTGATGTTCAAAAGTGATGCAAAAGGCAAGTTTCACTTGAAGTGAATATTTAATTAACAATAGTGTAATACTGTATAAATATTAGTTTTGCCACAAAATCAAGTCTCTCCACCAATGCCATGTGATGTTTTATAACAAACAACAATTGTCTGAAGGAAAATAACACTCAGACTCAGACTCCCAAATTAACATTCAAACTCAAAGTGCCCGTAGATCCCCCAATCTGGTGAGCCAGTGGGAGCAGAGTAGCATTTCAACAGAAAAGTGCCACACATGGGGAATCTCACTGACCTTTGTTTGACTTTAGTTGTTCACTGATGAATAGGCATGTGGCTGGGGCTTCCACCAAAGATGGCGGTGGGGCCGGGGGCCATGGGGGTAACTTTCCCAGGCTCTGAGCCAGGCGGAGCCCAAACGACCAATTATGGAGCCGCTAAGACAACCAGTTAGAACAAGAGGCCCTGTAATGGTAAACTTTCTCCAGGGTCCAGGAGGGCAGCATCCCCCCAGATGTACCTTACAGGTGACATCATGCACTGGAGCGGTAATCTGAAACCTTGCCCTTCATTACCACCATTTCCTCTTGCGCTCAGACAAAGCGGAGGTGGAGGAAGGGGAACGGTAGAGTTTGCAAGCCTAGAAATGTTTCCAAACTAACATTTTCCAAACCAAACAGTGAAGGAACACTAGTGTCCAAGGTGAGAGTAGAGGGGGGGGGGTGGCGTCTGGCCTAGAGTACAACAAATCTGCAGACACACAGCCAAATAATGACCTCATCTATGGGCAGCGGGGGCCGCGTACACTGCGCTGGATACTGCTACGTGTACACATGTGTTCATGCAGAAGTAGTGTAGTACGGTGTTAGGCTTCCCGGCTCGGTTTTCTAATGTGGTGCAGTAAATGCCGCGATGCTGCAGTTAAGCCACGTTTAGGTTCAGAGCTGTAAACATTTAGGGCCATAATATTCCATGGAGTAGAGCTTCCCACTCTTAAAAATCTAATTTTGACATAGTCCTTGAAACTTAAGAAAAACATGACATGACTTTCAACGTGGTTCTGGTGCATGCAACAGCTGGAAACCAAATCAGCATATTTTTCCTCATCAGCTACTACCACACAAAATCCACCCTCCTCCCGGCATTTCTTTGTTGTACAAGACAAACATTAGCTGTAATACAATGGAAATAATGATGGCAGTTTATTGGCAGCTGAACGGAGGCAAGGCAAGAACATAAGTCCTATGCACAGGATCTCATCAGCAGTGGAAAAAGCAATTCCCATTTTGTGGCTCCTGTGGTTTTCTCCTGTGGAATGGAGTTGATCCCCCGGGGAAAGGGATTGAACCGTGCTTTAATCTGGAAAATATTACAGAGAGGTGGACGAACATGGGAAACAATAGCACTCCGAGGGCTCCTCTTCCTCCATCCTGCCAGTCTCCTGGTTCAGAGACATGCTGTCGTCTGCACTTTCTAGACCACTACTGCGGCTACTGCTTGGCCCTCCTGCTCTGCTACCTAAAATGTTTTCCATCTCATACATTAAGCGGGGCTCTCGTGTCGGAATGTCTCGTGAAGGAGGGCCGATGGACGAAGCGTGCCGGACCGCTTCATCCGCAGGTAGCGGTTCTGCCAACCAGGCTACCTCAGATCACCCACGGTGAAACAGTCTCATTTTCACAGACTATTCCTTAGCACTGGGGGATTCTTTGGTGAATACACCGCCTCCACAGCCAGTTAAGGATTAGGAGATGACGTGTGTGTTAGGCCAGGCCATCCTGCATGGTGAGTCTCCTCCGTGAAGGACTTCCTGTGAAGCACATGTGGAGAAGCAATCAGGAGACTAAGGGTCCAACAGAGTAAGTCTGTTCTTCAAAGTTGTGAGTGATTCCCTGGTTGCATGAGTGACTCCCTTCTGTTTTTGACATCCAGACAGCAGAGAGCCTTTCCGGCCACTGATTAACTACTGTTTTCACAGAGGAAACCATTGCAAAATGATTTGTTCGCTGTTGTCTCCCAAATTGCTCCGAAGGGGGCGAGTGGAAAATCGAATCAACATTCTCCACCTAGTGGGAGATAGTCCTACAACCGCAACCGCAGATCCGGGAAGCACGCGCGCCGGGGGGGGGGGGGGGAGGTCGTGACAGACAGAGATGAGTAAGACGTGTGAAAGATGTGAAAAGGATGGGGAAGCTGCAGCACAACGACAAGGCTGCTGTCTTCGCCTGGATCCCTGCGGCCGGTTGGTTGCCCGGCAAAGAAGTGAGCGTCTTCACGGTGTTCTGGCGAGAGCTTATGGGACGTTAATGTGGACCGCATTGATCCAAGAAAAACAGCAGTCAGCAGTTTGAGGCAGTGGGGCGGTAAAGAGAAGGATGGTGTGTGGTCCATGTCCCCCCCACCCCTCCCATGGCAGTGTCCCAATAAAGGCCAGTAAATGTCACTGAGCACAAAGGCCGCTTGGAACCAGTACAGCACCAGACACCGCCTGCTGCCAAAAAACATCTTGTGCGGCTTCAACAAGCTAACCTGTCACATTTGAAAGACTCCAAGGCCTTCACAAGCATATTGAGCTCACAAAAAAAGTGTTTCTCACTTGGGCTGGATGGGTTTGCATAAATAGTGTCATGTGTTCAAACATTTGTGTCAAATGTTATGGTTTGGCACATTCTGTGTTTGCATTGAAATGGAAATGAATCAATCTAGATGTCAATGTCATCATTTTGTCATCACTAACACTGTTCGATTTGGACAAACAATGTTTACGGATATTCCAAATTCTACAGCCGCATATTCCAAACACAACTTTGCAAATACTTAACCCTTTTTGCTGTACAGAGTGTCGAACAGCCATAGATAGGTAGTCACGCTTGTAAATATTGCCGTTATGTCCATGGGAATAGCTGCAGATGCCTTGCTCAAGACCCAGTAAGGGAAAAGGCCACACTTGACCGACTTTGGTCACATAAACTGGAGTGAGTACTCCCTGAAGTGTCAGGTCAATGGCTGTGCTCCGAGTCTCGCTCATTAATTTAGAAATCATACGCAGGAAATTCTGATTTAATTGAAGATGTGACTGTGAATAACAAATTACCAGACAAACTGTAATGATATTTATTCTCCTTTTCTTTTGCATTGTCCAATTGTTAACGACATGCAGCCGATGCATTTAATAAAACTTCTCGTAGGTACGTATTTCTTCCTCAGGTCTGACATGTCGGTAGTAATGAGAGGCAGGCCAGCACACACATAAAAAGTTAACAAGTTCTGAGGGCGTGAGTGTGGCTGTTCTCTCTGATCTCTCCCAGACTCCCTGCTAGACTTTAACATCCAGATCCAGAGGTCTCCATACATGTTTATTGAAACAATACAGAACATACATAGAACAACTTTTGAGAATATACTCTGCTAAACTGCCCCTGTTTTTATTTTAAACACTTAAAGAACACCTGGCTGGTCACTACGTTTGCATCCCGACATTCCAATCCAAACACAGATTAAATATTTTCTTGGCGCTACTTTAAGCAAATGCTGTAGCATAATATACGTGTGTGTGTGTGTGTGTGTGTATGTGCGTATATATACACGTATGTAAATAAACGTGGTGTAAGTGTCAGGAAGGAGAGCCCCAGACCCCTGGGGTGAGTGTTACCACGGGGGGTGGAGGGTTCCATAAACAGGGAGGGGAGTGAACTATGGCTCTGCCAGCGTGAGGCCGGTGGATCTATCATTCCACAACCGGCGTCATTCGCCCCCTCACAACGTCAGTCGTCAAAGGCAGCAGACGAGAATATCCAGCAACAGAACACACTGTGTTCCATACACACACACACACACACACACACACACACACACACACGCAAAACAACTGTGCAAGTCCTCAGCTGAACGCATTGCAAGACCTTGGCTTCTTGAAGATGGAGGGTCGCCAAAGAAATGAACAATATTGCCTTGACAACATAATTTAAGCCACTTTCGCAAAGAGACAGCAATGTTGACCAAGGCTGCCGATATACGATAGAAGTAGCATCTACACGTGACTGCTTTGGTCTGATGCAAAAAATTTTTAAAGATAGGAACACTTAAAATGTCTGTATGAATTTGTGACACATATCACATTGCACATTCTGCATCGCCTGCTTCCTGCAATTTTCCACAGAGGCGCAATTAACAAAGAAGGCGTTTTGTCGTGCAAAGTAGAATCGCAGGTGACGGGGGACGGGGGGGGGACGGGGGGGGGGGGTGACAAGGGGAAATAGAAGTAGGTCAAACGCACCGTTGACAAAATCCACATTGAAAGCAAAAGCCACACAGCCTGCACTGACAGCTAAAAAGCCAGCTATGTGTGTGTTTACCAGGGACAGCTCGCCCGTCTCCCGTCCAACCTGTCTGTCCCAGTGAGAGGGCAGCTATGTGTGCTGGGCTGCACAGAGGACTTTTCCTCAGGCGCAATATTCATACAGCCCAGCTGCCCCCTGCCTTTCACTCCCACCCTCCCCTCCATTAGATCACACCTCATTATGCTTTCAAGCAAAGCAACTCTCTCTCTCTCTCCCTCTCTCTCTCTCTCTCTCTCTCTCTCTCTGTATGTTATGTGACAGACCTTCGTCTGTTAGTCCTGTTTCTGTTTCCTCCTCCTCCTCCTCCTCCTCAGATCAAAACACACAGCACCTGTAGAGAAGGAGAAGGGGGACTGATAAAACTGAAGGAACCCTGTGGCTGCACCTATAGGACTCTGTGTTCTCTTGGATTCCTTCCAAGTGATGTAACAAGGTCCTTCATCAGACCTGTCTGGAAGCCATACGGTAAACCTTTAGCGTTCAGCGACGCCAAACGACAAGACCAGCGCAGCCTTGATCTGGTGATTGCACGGTACAACGTATGATTTCATGCCGTGAGATGTGCTTCTAGACCTGCTTCCACTGAGAGCTAGTTTCTTCAACAGCTGTCATGATATGTAGGACACTAGGGCATGTAAATAGGACGTCTTTCCCCCGTACAACATATGGGCATTTATAGTGTTGCTAAACAATATTTTTCAGATGCTGTTTGAAATGTCCGGTGCTCTCTCACATCATGAAAGCACGAGGAGCACGTGGCCACACACACCACTGCTGGTTTCAAACATGTTCCGCCTTTCTACTGGCATTTGATGGCTTTTGCAACAGTCTGGGTGATTTTGACAAAGTCCTTCACCAGCCCCATTCTTTCCACCGGGAAAATAAAAGTCCTCTGACTTTCCTTTCAACAGAACAGCCCTTGTAGGTCAAGCCACCAGGCACGGAAGCAAGTGTACGGCACTGCAGTGCGCCGCCGTGGAATCACAAAGCAAGGTCTTTCCATGTCTCTCCATGTCCCCGATCGTTTGGAAAATATTTGATCCTTTAATTCCACATCTGATTCATGGAATATTTCCATGCAACAGTAGCTAGAACAGTGCAATCAAATCATAATCCTAACCCCCTAGCCACAAACAGGACAGAAAATAACAGAACTGATTATCATAACAGCCTTGTCAATCACACAGGCACAACACCCTAGGCATTAAACAAGAGTAGGCCAGGGGTGACAAGGTCACCACAGGTTACCAGGGGGACCATCCATCATGGCTGCTCAGACAGAAAGACACTTCTGCATGTGTATACGGCCATGTTTATACAGGGGTGCAGGGGAGTGAGGCCTTCTCAAAGGTACACACTCACACGCACAGATTCTAAAATTAGATCTATTATATCTGCACATTATATCTCAAGCCATGTTACGACAATCCCGTCTCCGTGGTCAAAGCAAACTCAGTCAGGGCCAAGGGATTCGGAAATAATTCCCAGCAGAATCCATCCGGGAAGGCCAAAGGAGCTTTATGATATATAGCTACGATGTGGGTCAGCTTCTTCACACAAGTCAAGTTTATTTATGCAGCCCTATATCACACATCGCTGTCCGGACAACTTTGAGATGGGACTCGTAGGAGCCGTGGAGCCTGCAGCCTGCAGGGAAGCTGTGGGTCGTTCACTTCCACTGGAGCCACGTGATGAGCCAGCAGTCTGCAACCATGGAAGGAAAGCATATCAACAACCAGGTGTCTCTTTTCAACTCAAGTCATTAAGTGGTAAAAACTGGTATCTTCTCCTCATATTCTGTCAAACTTCTTGAAGAAACGTCTCATTGCATTGTTAGTTTATTTATACTCTCTCTCTCTCTCTCTCTCTCTCTATATATATATATATATAGTGTGTGTTTGTGTGTGTGTGTGTATATACATTTATTATATACACAGTATATTTATGTCATGGACTCAAGTGGCTTTACAAGACCACATGAAGAGACACTCTCCCTAACCCTGAGACCTCAAACAGAGACAAAAGAAGAAAAATAAATGTTTACAAACCCTTGAAGAAATCATCAGAAGGATCTCCTGAGTCGACCGCCACCCCCCCCCCCCCACCCACCCCCACCACCATACCCCCCCTCCCACCACCATACCCCCCGCCCACCACCATACCCCCCGTCCACCAGCATACCCCCCGTCCACCAGCATACCCCCTGTCCACCACCATTCCACCCGTCCATCACCATACCCCCCGCCCACCAGCATACCCCCGTCAGATTGGCCACAGAAGTCCCAAATGGGCAGATTTAGTCGGGCAAAACAACAACAGCAAAGAGACAATAGACTGCAAATAGGGAAGAAAAAAACAACCTGCTGATTATCTTGCTGTGCATCTGTCACTAATAAAGTTGGAAAAAAATCAATGCAAGAAATGAAATTCATGGGAAAAACATGTAAAGTGTATCCACACTCACAGCAGTTAACCCATACAGTTAACTGGGCCTTGGTGTTGGTGTAAGAGTACTAGATGTTATTAGTAGGATTAGGAGTCATCTAGTAGTAGTAGTAGTAGTAGTGGTTAATGATTAGTACTTGTAGGAATAGGAATAGCAGTAGTTATTATTATAGGCCTAATTCATATTATTAGTAGCAGCAATAGGAGTGGAAATATCTATTATTATTGGGGTAATAGAAGTCGTGGTAGTTGCAACATCATGGATATCAGTGTGTGTGTGTGTGTGTGTGTGTGTGTGTGTGTGTGTGTCTGTGTGTGTGTCTGTGTGTGTGTGTGTGTGTGTGTGTGTGTGTGTGTGTCTGTGTGTGTGTGGGGGGGGGGGGGGGCGCAGGAGGAGCTAGAGGGTGTGGGTGTATTTAGGCCTGCTGAGCCAGCAGATACTATACGTTATATATTATATATAACAAAAATAAATACAAGTGGTTTAATTTTTTGCATTATTATGTGTGTGCTTAAAGTAATAAGAACTCAAATGTTGAGGCTCAAATGTCTCAGTAAAATTGATTTTATTATTTCTTGGAAAAAAATAGACAATTCAACTCTTCCCTCCAAAACGCTGCAATTTCCAGACCAAAAGTAGAATTGAATTTACACACATCCTCAAATCATCATCTATCATTAAGTATTGACCTCATTGTCATATGGTCACCTCTTGTCGTTGCTGCCAGATGAATTGGCTAACATTTGTGTGCAGCACGCTCACTCTCTAATGCGGACCATACATCTGCAAAACATTCCCATTGTGAACCTCACTTTCCATGATCTCTCTAACGTGCTCCCATAGGAACTTAAAGATCGCATTTGATTGGCTGACGTGTCAATGTGGGAGTAACATTTTCCCTAATTTTGACATTGTTATGGGACGGCGTTAGGGCACCTGCTGCGGCTAAGGGATGGAGGACGTTAAGATGGCTAATTACTGCTACAGCAGCTACACTCCGGAGGTGAAGGGGCCGTCATAACAAGGGAGCGTGTAAAAGAGACGCACATATCCCCGATTACACCACATAGAGATGTTTCATTGGGCGCCATGCAGGAGAAATTAAAGCAAAAGAAAACCGAATTAAACTAAATAAATAAATGCTTTTCATCAGAAATAATCAAATTGAATCAGGAATATGTCAGTATCTTTCGTCATGAGTTTCGAGCGCGTCGTCCATTGCCAACACTTTTGGTGAAAATATTGTGAAATCATTTTAGCAAGTTTTTTTTTTTCTTGTCCTCCGCCTCGTGCCAGGAACGTGGTTTCCATCAAACCAGATGGAGATTCTTACCGTAGCAGCAGGGGAAACATTAACATGAACCCTTTACAATCAACAATGAGTCCCGAGTTCCATCGTGGAAAAAAAAAAAAACCCCAGTGTGGCTCGCCTGTCGGGCACGAGGGGGACCTAAACAAGGCACTGCTAGCACACATCAATACGTTGCAGGTTGTATGCGAGGAAAGGCGGCCGTGAGTGTTTGGTAACCCTACATGGTGATTGCAATAATAAGCCTGCCCACTG
>PIJE02000276.1:358541-438541 GCA_002895965.2 Coryphaenoides rupestris | reverse complement strand
TGGCTTTTGTTCCCTGTGGCTGAATGTGGCTGACTTAATGACAGAGCGTCTACGCCGGGGCAGATGGGTCCATGGGAGTCTGGGCATGGCAGGCGCTGTTACTTGAAGGACGCACATTAACAGAGAAGACGGGGGGGGCTGGAAACACAATTGCAATGCTCATGTCACCCACACATTTGCATATGTGCATACTTGCGCACATGCACGCAAATGCGCATGCACACACACACACACACACACACACACACACACACACACACACACACACACACACACACACACACACACACACACACTTATAAGCAGTAACCCAGGCGTGAGACCCAAGGGATTCAAGGTTAACCACCCCCCCCCCCCCCAGGAAGGCTGAGTCACACAGCATGTCTCGGACACACTGAATCCTGTCTGCAACAATGGCCTATTATCCAGAGTTGGGGCTTTTATTGTGGCGTAAGATAAGGACGCATGATTTCATAGTCTGTCCCGCCACTAGGACACTATAGGGAAATAATGAGGTGGAAAATGGGGCTGGCTACTCTTGACGGTGTAGTTCTGAACGCCAGCAATGTTCAGTGTTCTGCATGCGCGCATCACTCAGCAAGTGGTGATGTCATGCCGACTGACTTTGTTGGTGGTATTAGGACAATGAGAGACCTCACTCTAAATTGCTGTGTTGAAGGGGAAAAATTCCACAGTTAATGTAAAACAGAATCTAAACTTGTTTTCCGTAGAAAATACTTGCTTGCAGCGTGCCACAAACAATAAAAAACAAAACAAAAGAACAATAATCCATCATTCATTCTGGAAAATAGGTTTTCCGTTATTATCGTTATTAAGTTATATTCAAACTAGGTTCCCACGTAAACTTGTGAGAAAATGTGTTAAAATCACAATTGGTCTTTTGATTTGAATATTAGCTTTTTATTTGTGTAAAGGCGGTACCCACTTTCGACTCAGATTCTGGCTGATGAAGCAAAAATAATTTTACATTCATGATGTATGATCACAGCAATGAGGACTTTTTGCTTTCTTGAGAGTGTGCTTACGCAGTATTCGCCAAGAGCCAAGAGTTTAACGGCTCACTGGGTCATGTTCTTGGGGAGAGAACACCTCTCCGCTCCCTCATCTCTCCAGTCCAATGTGCTGGCAGAGAGCCCGGAGGAATCAAGACCAAGACACAAACAACCGTGCCACGGTCTGCTTCATAGGTGTTCACCACGCGCTTGGTTATCTGCTGCTTGTGGTTTTTAGAGAGAGAGGGAGAGAGAGAGAGAGAGAGAGAGAGAGAGAGAGAGTATTGACTGGTGACCCCTTGCATGCCTCTTCAACTCTCTATCCGCGGCCAAGAGAAACTTTTATGTGTTGCCGTTTGATCGGACGAGTGCTATTCGCTGGCAGTGGGGAGGTGTTTCACTGGGCTTCTCTGTAATCCAATCTGCAGCAGTTTTCAATGATCGACCCCAGGGGTTAAAGCCCCTTGCTATCCTTACACAGAAGTCACATTCTTCTCCGGACCCCCCCCCCACACACACACACACACACACACACACCCGACCCCCAACCCCCCGTCAATTCTAATAATACCACATTCCCTTCAAACACTGCCGACATCTCTATTAGTCTGTGTACATATATGTACTATTTATCTATCTATCTATCTATCTATCTATCTCTATCTTCTATCTATCTATCTATCTATCTATCTATCTATCTATCTATCTATCTATCTATCTATCTATCTATCTATCTATCTATCTATCTATCTATCTAATGTATCCATCGATGTATCTATCTGTCTGTCAATCCTGTCTGTCTACTTGTTTGCCTCTCTGTCTGTCTCTCCTTCTGTCCGTCGAGATATTTTATTGGAAAATAAACGTGTTTACCTCATTTGGTCAAGGCCATTGCTTGGGTGTGAAGTGGAGCTATGAATAGTGCCATTTGCGAGTGTCTCAATCTTTCCATAAGCAAAGATGCCTCGACCTGCTGAAGAGCACAAATAGGAGTGGGGTTTTTTTTTTTATGTGTTATGGCCTAACAGTGGCAGTCACCCAAAGGGGGAATCTGGGCCAAGACTGCTGGCTAAGATAAACAGAATCACTTTGACAGTGAAGGAACAGACTCACTACAAACTGCCACGAGGGAGTTGAGCTCATCATTAGATAAAGAAAATATTTTACTTTGGAGGAGTGATGGAGGTTTTGCAGCTTTCAAACATCCATTCTTGAACACACTTCAAGAGAGGTGGTCTCGTGGACATATTTGGTCACACGAGGATGCTAAGAAAATAAAATGTTTTTGTTAATGACTTTACTTGCTGGGTAATAAACATGACGTTTTCTAATGTATTCATTATATATTCAGTTACTTAGCAACAAGGTGCTGGATATATTACATCATTTTAACATGCAGCATCTGTTGGTGTGAGCATTGGAGGAAGTCGGTCTGGTTCTGTTTCAGCACTGATCCATTCAATGGCCCGTATTTTCTGGTAGCTTTAACAGTCCTGCAGTCCGGCCGAGCGGAGGTTGGAGGTTACCTAGGTTGAAGCTACGGTGTCCCGGGGGAAAGGGCTGCTTCTGCTCTCAATCAGCTGAGCTGTGGAGGGATTCCATTGATATCCCGTGAACATGCAGCCAAGTTTTAAAGGGGTTTCCTGAACCACAATAGTGAGCAGTGTTCTTAAATTCTGCCAGTTCTGAAACACTTCTGGCAAAATATGTCTGCTACATGCTGTAAGACACTGTGAGGGAGTCAAAGGGTACTTATTTCTGACATCAATCTCTTTGGACAGCAATGATCTAACACTGTACTACTCTCTGTATGTTCAATTTTATGCATCATTTCGCAATGGCAGAAAAATTAAGCCAATAAAGCTCATTCTTATTCTGATTCTGATGTTCTTAAATCTTCCTCAGGCTTTGGTGAGTTTAAACCAAACTCATGGAGCCCCCTTCAGTGGTGCTGCTGGGGCTCCTTCTCGTGTATGGACTGGCCAGCGGAGTGGAGAACATTCAGGGGAGCATCCCCGATGGTGGTCCCACCACAGGACATGCTGGTGGTGGGCAGCAGAAGACCCAGGTGTTTGAGAGCAGCGATGAGGGCCCAGAGAGGGAGTTCCTGTACGCAGGGAGGAGCCGGCGGGCCCCTGCCGACCCGCAGCAGGACAAGTGCTCCTACACATTCATCGTACCCCAGCAGAAGGTGACCGGTGCCATTTGCGTCAACTCCAAGGAGCCAGAGGCTCTGCTGGAGAACCGAGTCAACAAGCAGGAGCTGGAGCTTCTGAACGTGGAGCTGCACAAGCAGAAGAGGCAGATCGAGACCCTGCAGCAGCTGGTGGAGGTGGACGGTGGCATCGTCAACGAGGTCAAGTTGTTACGGAAGGAGAGTCGTAACATGAACTCCAGAGTCACCCAGCTGTACATGCAGCTGCTCCATGAGATCATCAGGAAGAGAGACAATGCTCTGGAATTGGCTCAGATGGAGAACAGGATCCTGAATCAGACCTCTGAGATGCAACTGCTCACCAGCCGATACAAAGACCTGGAGCATAAGTACCAGCACCTGGCCTCCTTAGCGACCAACCAGTCAGCCCTCATCGTCCTGCTGGAGGAACACTGCCAGAGTCGCCCCATGCCCCGAGCCGTCCCCCGACCCATGCCGGTTCCTCAACCCCAGCCTCGAGCACAGCCCCCGCCACCTGCCCCACCGCTCAACAAGCCCTTCCAGCCCCCCGTCGCACCACGGATCAATAACCAGATCACCAATGAGATCCAGAGTGACCAGAAGTCTCCTCTACTTCCCACCATGCCTGGTGGGACACACAGCCCCTCCACTACTGACAAGCCCTCTGGTAAGTCCGCCAGTGTCTCCAGTGAAAAAAAATATTTCTTTCCATTCAAAGATAATCCGTTGTTATGTGGAAACACTGAGTCGAGTCATTTAATTTTTTGCACTTAATTCCTACTGAATAGGTCAGTCACAATCAAAGGTTTGAATCAGAATTTGAGCCAGCAGCAGAATTTGAGCCTTTATCTTGACATTACACAGGGAAAATGTGCTATTCTCTTTGTTAATTTATATAATACACACTCCCAGACAAAAGAAGTGCTTGAGGCAAACAAAAATGGGGTTATTTTCTATGGGCCTTTGTGATATATCTTCTCATATCTTTGATAAAAACCCACAGCCCCAACTAAATAAGAGGGTAAATGTGTTTCATGTACCTTAACGGATTGTTATGCTCAAGCCAAGCTGATCTTTTAAACACATGTTACTGAACGATAAAGATTTAAAATGTGTAGTGAATAGCCTTTGAGCAGACACGTTTTTCTGAGCAACACACTCCTCGGGTTTAAGGAAGAGGATTGGACCGCAGCAATCAGGGTGTGGCCATGTGCTCGCTTCACGCTTTTTCCATTGACTTTTTTGTGCAACCGCTCGCCATCTGCCTTGGGCCCGCATGCGAACACTGGCCTTTGTGGGCTATATTTGAATGGTTTCCTGCGCACAGTCACGCAATTTACACCCTTAAAATTTATACACAAAACCTTGGATAACACGAGCAAGAGATTCATTGTGCGGAATGAAAGGAGTTTGCAGAAAGAACAAATAGGGAGGGAGGAGGGTGGCAGGGAAGGCCGGGAAGTTGGGGGTGGGGGTGGGGGTGGTGGGGGTGGGGGGGTGGGGGTGGTGGGGGGGTGGGTGGGGGGGCGGTAGAGCACGAACAGATAGAGAAACATGGTCGGTGTGAGGTCATTTGTTCCAGTCCCACCGCACGATGAATCAGTCAAATGTTCCAGCAAGGCGGGAGACATTATCAGGCATAACAGAACACGACTGGGCAGCACTTGGGCTTGTGACGCCTAATCAAAAGACACACTCACTCTCCTGTGTGGAGATGGCTGGCCAACAGCAATGAACTGTCAAATCCACACAAAAAAAGCATTCATCTTTGAAAGATAACACTTTTACCGACCATAAATACTCACTAATAGAAATGACAATTTGTTGGCTGAATGGGCCTTTATGCATTGCAACTGTAATGGTTGTTTCTGTATATTTGTTACTATTCAAACCGGCCACATCTGTTATGACCCCGAGTGTATTATATTCTCCCGTTGTGATATGACTGTGAAGACAGAGCCAGTTGGAAAATCTGACAAAGGGTGAAATCTTGAAAAGTTAAACACTTTCACAACCCATTTGAGATGTGGAGCCGGTGGCCCTATTACAGTGGGTTGTTTTTTTTTCCATATCGACACAGTTGGGAACTTTTAATATGTCACAAAGTAATGGCACTGAGGCAATGTGCCAATCATATGGAAAGACTTGCACCAGAAAGCTATGCGAGCTCCACCAAACATCTGCAGAATTCAGCATGAACTTTACTCCTCAACTGGTTTAACTAATTCAAACACACAACTGCAACGTGGTGTGACTACAGGTGACTTTGTTCAATGCACACAGCTGCCCTGCCGGCCATTTTTACAACATCAAACATACTGTACTCAGGGTTGAGTAAGTGGGAATGAATTACAGTGTAATCCGCTTATAGTGATCCAATTTGACCCGGACAAACGTGATCACTATAAGCGGATTACACTGTATTGACGTGTGATGTTTGATTATTTCTCCAGAATACGTATTGACCCTAAAATGTCAGAATATCTCACAAATCAATGATTTAGTATTAATTTGTTATTTAAAGTGAAATAATACAGTCACTCGATGGGCTAAACGCTTGCTCCTGTTTCACCATTGAGTGATCAGGATCTCCTTTGCCCACATGCTAGTGTTTCCTTTGGCTAAACGGCCACTATCCATTTCCATTTGTGAGCCTGGCTGCCAAAATCAACTCTCTTGCTATTATACTAAGTCTCCCCTGCTGGAATATGGGATTCCCTGCAACCAAGCATGAAGCACAACATCGACTCCTATCGACTCCTAATGTGTGCTTTCTGCTGCCCGTTCCCATTTCTATTCCCTTTCTGGTGGGATATCCTTTAATGAATGCAGCGTAACCAGATGTCTAAGTAATTTGTTTTTGCATGATTTGTGTGATTTTGATTTTGATCCAGGCCCGTGGAAGGACTGTCTGCAGGCTCTGGAGGACGGCCACAGCGCCAGCGGCATGTACCTGGTGAAGCCAGAGAACGCCAACCGCCTCATGCAGGTGTGGTGTGACCAGAGGCATGACCCAGGGGGCTGGACGGTGGTCCAGAGAAGGCTGGACGGCTCGGTCAATTTCTTCCGGAACTGGGAAACATACAAGGTTTGTGAGCGCCACCCCAATCAAAGGCCTCATAGTGTGGAAGGAACACAGGTTGCTTTTGCTTGGGGTTGCATCGAGACTAACCAGACCTGTGGGGGAGAATGAATTGACGATTGTTGAGGTTGGAGAGCATCTAACCTGACAACTTGCCCCAGTGCCCCAGCAATTTGCTGACCTGAACTCATTCATTCCAGCAATCAGCTGCCACCACCTTTGTAAAATATGTTTAGAAATGAGTCGAGCCGAGGAAAGGAAAGGCAGCACAATTCCTTCATCTTATGGATCCTGTGTCCGACATGTGAATGTTAACTTTACTGCAGTCTCTCTCTTAAAAAAAACCATTTTAATGTTATTGTGCTGTATAACAATATAACCATAATAAGCACATAAAAACACAGATAAAACCAACATGGCTCAAGTAGCGCTGTCAAAAAAGCTATTATTGGGAAGATTCGTACTCATGATAAACCAACTTGGCACTGAAAAACCAGCCTCATCTGGTAAAAGTAGATCATTATTGAGAACTTTTCCAGTAAAAAGCCAAGTCTGTTGGCTGTTTTGTGAGCTTTTTAAGTTATTTAAATAGTCGGTGGTCCCCTTTCAGTGAACCTCATTTGTTTGGGGCTGAAGCATTTTCTAACAGTGAGTATTGTGCTGGCAGGCCAATCATTTCTGATGTCACATATTGAACTTCATGCTGAACCTGATTTGTTTTTACAGAGGATATTTCATTTGCATCAAGGGATACGTAGGGCTAATAGGGAACCTAATTTCACTGCAAATAACCAGTAAGGTTTACACTGCTTAATGCTCGTGTAATGTTCTCACATCAACCCCATGGAACTTTCTAACTGAATAACAGTGGAAGATTGGGCGCCCAGCGCTCGCTATAAACTCGAGTCACGGCCCATTTGTTTTAATGTGCTCGGATAATAAACAACAGCAGAGGAAAAAGCAAAACCTATAATCATCCATGGCGAATGGAACAGACATACTGTAGATGGCCCAAACCATTCCGTCTCATCTCTCACAAATGCACAAAATCCCCAAGTGTTTCCTGACCACCGTGTCTTCTCCCACTGTCCACAGCAAGGCTTTGGTAACATTGATGGTGAGTACTGGCTGGGCCTGGAGAACATCTACTGGCTGACCAACCAGGCCAACTACAAGCTGCTGGTCACACTGGAGGACTGGTCCGGAAGGAAAGTATTCGCAGAGTACGCCAGCTTCCGACTGGAGCCCGAAGCCGACTTCTACAAGCTACGCGTGGGACGTTACCATGGAAACGCCGGCGACTCCCTCACCTGGCATAACGGCAAGCAGTTCACGACGTTGGATCGAGACCACGATGTGTACACAGGTATGGGCAGACGATAAGCCTCAAGTCATAGTTTGACCTGAGGGTGAAATATAAACAGATATTAAAATATGAACAAAATAAGCAATAACATTAATAATGATAATACAAATTATAATAACGCATGCAATTTGGTGGACACATTTGCACAATTCACCTTACAATAGGATGAGGGCAGGCATGGTCGCCCCAGTGGGAATCTAACCCCTCACTGTGGAAGAGTGAGCTCTATCAATAAAAGTAGATCGGACTATTATATCCATGTTATACTCATAATAATAATAATATTTGTTTCTATTTCTTAGGTAACTGTGCCCACTATCAGAAGGGAGGCTGGTGGTACAACTCCTGCGCTCACTCGAACCTGAACGGCGTCTGGTACCGAGGTGGACACTACCGCAGTCGCTACCAAGATGGAGTCTACTGGGCGGAGTTCAGAGGCGGAGCTTATTCTCTGAAGAAAGTAGTGATGATGATCAGACCCAACCCCAACACCTTCCACTAGACAGCAGAGACTACTTGCTGCACACTTCTGTGCGTGGAACACTTTTAAAAAAATAATTATTCATGCAGATCCTAATCAGAATCAACAGTTTTGAAAGAGGTGGAACTATACAACTACAAAGCCAGATCACGAAGAGAGTCGCAAAGGAATAGAATGTGCAATAATTACGCAACCGGATGGACTACTCGTGAATGCCTCTCTGGTCTGGCTTCCCAAAATCACCCCTCCAAATAAATGCACTTTCATTCTCTTTATTTTATTTTTCACTATTACATCTCTGACATTAGATTCAATATACGACTCATGGCTAATGAGGGAGTTGGAAATTCACAACAATCTGTTATTTGCTTGTAATAGACGGTGCTTTCCCTTGAATTGTGTTTTCAGGAGAATATCAAAAAGAGGTACATTTCATTTTGACGTAGAATACAAACAAATGCTTAGGCTTGGTGGTAGAGCTCCTTCAGTGTACCTATGTATTAAATGACATTGAATAATAATGCAATGGAAGTTGACACAGGAAGCGCAATCCAGTGACTTTCAGTTCAGGTGTGCATTTTATAGGAATATTGTAACGTTTTGTTGGATTTACATTCAGGTGTTTATATTGTGGCCAGTGTTAAATGTTAAGTGTTAAAAATTAAATGTTGAAATTGTCCCTTACTTGGCGTAAAAACTTTCCAAATGTAATTCCATGCTTTCAATGGTCGTGCATGATCAATACATACAGAAATATCATACACACCGTATGTTTTGGATGATAAACCATTTGAAAGACGTTGCTCAAATTAAACCTTCTGAACTTCAATTGCTTGGACAGGTGCCATTATGCTTGTATGAACCAAGGAGTGTATTTACTGTAAAAAGTCAGTGGTTTGTTGATGTCGATTGCTCCAACACAGTGTGTCTGTACATAGAAGGATACTTGTAATATAATGTCACAAAATCTATCATGTATCGCTATTTAGTTGCAATAAATCATGTACAGCTTTGGTCTGTGCTCTTGTGACTCACACTTATGATACGACAGTTCTCAGGAATTATGGACAGATAATGGTTACGCTTAACACTGAGTAATCTGACTGACGCTCGCACTTTCAACACATTATGTTCAGTTAGACGCCACACAAAGGGCAGATTGTTTGTGGTGTAATTGTTAATGTCAAAATTTCTGCAGCTGTTTTCACTCTGACTTATGAACACTTATGAAGTGAAGTGAAGTGACGGAGTTAATAACTTGACTACTTCACTCTCACACGGTGTCGGGTTCTTTACACGCTTGGAAATAAATATTTCCAAAACACATATTTCCAAGGGATGGTTATCTCTAAGCGCCGTCATGTTTGTCTTTTTGCCTAAAACATTCGACAAACCAAATAAGGAGATGATTACGCCTCATGTTTCTTCTATCAAGATAATCATCTTCATGTTGACGCTGCAGTAAAGTCAGTAAGCTCAATTCAGGGCTTCTCCCTCTGACTCTGATCTGGTTGGTAAAAAGCATGGCTAGATGGATACGGATGGATGAATGAATAGATTAATGAATAGCTGGATGAATAGATTAATGGGTAGATGGATGAATAGATTAATGGGTAGATGGATGAATAGCTGCATGAATGGATGGATGGATGAATAGATGAATGGGTGGATAAGTGGAGGAATGGATTGATGGATGAATGGATAAAAGGGTGGATGGACGAATATATGGATAAAAGAGTTGATGGATGAAGAGCTGCATGGATGGATGGATGGATGAATAGACAGATGGATGAATGGGTGGATAGCTGGATGGATAAAGGGTGGCTGGATAAATAACTACATGGGTGGGTGGATGGTTGGATGGTTGGATGAACGGATGAATGGATAGATGGATGAATGGGTGGCTGGATGAGTAGATGGATGGATTGAGTGCATAGATGGATGGATGAGTGGGTGGGCAGAGGGATGGATGAAAGTGTGAGTAACTGAGATATCCATTCTTTGTCTGTCTTTGTGATCTAATATTCATTCTCATAGCATAAATTGATATTGTTTCACGACTACTTTTCTTATTATCCAGCAAAGCTATCAAAATTAAATCCAAATAGGTTTGTCAAACACAGGCAAAGGCAATATGAACTAACCAACTAACTAACTAACTAATGAACTAATTAACTAAACTAACTAACTAAGTGACTGAGAAATATTCCACAGAAGGGATTGAGGGCGTCAGAGGCCTGACACGCTGTGATTACACAGGGGATGTCCTCATAAACACAATTACCAGAGGAGTGATTAGTTTCGCTTAACTTTTTATATTTTTTGCTCTGTCAAAGGTGTTTGTCCACGTGGATCACAGAGAGACAGACTGAAAGTGATTTATCCCTGACTGACCACAGAATGGGCTTGGGGACGGCGGAAAAGTACGGCAGATGACATTTGACGGCCTTGTAAAACCTCAGGCATGGAGAAGCCCCTTCCGCTCACAGCAGAAACCACCTTTGTTCCACTGGCTCCATGAGTTTTCCAGAAGGCTTCTGGAACTTATATGGCGAGAACACGGAGGCACACAGCTAAGCTCGCTCGCTCACCACTACTAGTGGATCAAACGGAGAGAGAGCTCAAATGCATTGCTTGCATACTGTGCACATCTAGTCGTTTAACGTTTACATTGCCATTACATTGAAATGTAGATAATTTGGCAGACGCTTTTGTTCAAAGCGACTTATGAAATAGATTTTTCAAAATATATTGCTGATGTAGGGTAAGATTTGAATAGAACTTGTTATGTACATACATACTGTCCCCACGTCGACAAAAACCATAATGTAATGTAAAAATATCCAAATATTGTGCTACAGCAGTAGTAGCAGAGTAGTTTGTCCGAACTCCTTCCGAAGTCTGCATGTTGACGCATCTCGACAGATGCTGAACTAAAAGAGACAAATGATCAACAAAACGTAGAGACCTTGGTATGTAATCAAATCACTTGTGGAAGAAACCACCACATGCAACATGATAACATTTGATAAACACCGCTAATAGACTGACGGATGAAATGGACTGGATGTCTCGACGATCTCATAGCTTGAAGGCTGCGAATCTTTTCTTCCCGCCTCCAAAGACAAAGGGGCTTTGGAAGGGAGAGAGGAAGCCATCTATCACCAGGAGTGTCCTGGTTGTCAGCTTGGTTTTTCGTCTGAGATGGATGGGACAGTTAAAGGCCTCTCTGAGGACCACACCGGTTAGCCTCCCGCTCTTACTTTTATTTGACTGACGCGATGATGTGAACAAAATACAACATGAGGAAACAAAAAAAAAAAAGGACGGCAAGAGTTTGAACCCAAGAAATACGACTCAACTAACCAAAACTTGCCTTGTCGTCAGCAAGTTGCGCGCTACTGCCAATACTATGGGCAAGTTTCACACAGCGAGCCCGCCCGGTGGACAGCGTCTCAAGGGCTCCGTAAATAGACCACATTCTCTTCACATGTGTCGTCTTCCTGCCGTCTCACCGCTGTGGAAAGCTTCGGTGAGGGTGGCCTGTTCAGACCCCAGAACCCCCTCCTCCACCACCACCAGTATGGGAAACCATAAGCTGACACAGCGCTCACTCAGCACAGAGGGAACCGCGCTTCCTCCAACTTCAAAACCCGGCACTTTCCAGAGGCGCCCGCATTGTTGTTTTATGTCTGATCAAGTATGCGCTTTTTTTTTTTTTGCGTCAAAGTACCCATCTGAGTTCAATCTTGTAGAATGGGTTTTACCATTAGAATGAAGGTGGAGGTGGAGGTATCCTGAAAAGGTATCATTGAATGTTTCTCACGTCGGCTTGACGAATAGATTGGGGAATAGATTCGCTCTTCAAAAGATGCAAATAAAAACAGAATTAAAGATTAAAAAAAGATTAGATTAAAAAAAACATATGTGGTCATTGGCTTTTTACTCAGCAATACCTGTTCCTGTTCCAACACCTGGGCACGGTTTAGGAACGGCTGTGAGTGGCCGTGTATGTGTGTGTGTGCGTGTGTGTGTGTGTGTGTGTGTGTGTGTGTGTGTGTGTGTGTGTGTGTGTGTGTGTGTGTGTGTTTGTGTGGGTGGGTGGGAAGGAGGCAACGGTAACTGTTGCTGTTTACCCATTGACCAGAACACCATCGATTATCTGAACTGAACTACAAATCTAAAGATTTAAGGACTTCCACCTCTCCATGATCCTCATTTCTTCTTCTTCTTCTTCTTCATCATCCGTTTTCCCCCTTCCCGGGCCAGTGTGTAACCACTCCATCTTTGAACCATTATTCACCATGGCAACACAAGCAGACATACAGTACACGTGGTAATCAATGAGTGAGGGTGGCAGCCACTTCAGCCTGTGACTCATGACTCTCTCTCTCTCTCTCTCTCTCTCTGTCTCTCTGTCTCTGTCTGTCTCTCTGTCTCTCTCTCCCTCTCTGTCTATTATATATAATGGCTCATTTCTTTGAGATGACACGTCTGCTTCTTCTCTCTGTCTCTTTGTGTGTGTGTGTGTGTGTGTGTGTGTGTGTGTGTCTCTTTCTCCTCTTTTTGCAACTAATGGTCTGTTTCTTTGAGGTGGTAGATGACACAATAGTGAGCGCTCCCTAACTATGGTAATGACCGTGCTCACACTGGCTGTCAGCAGAAACCCTGTGCACTCTGAGCCGTTACGAGCAGTGAATAGCAAAGGAGCCATAAAAAGATTGGCCCCGTAAAGTGCTAACCGGCATCTTTTCCCTGATAGCTTGAAGCCACTTTCCAGCAGTGTGCAAAATAAGTGGAATTCATATGGGAATTATTAAGAGATGGTTCAAAATACAAAGTCATATTATAATGTGGTATCATTCTTTTAGGAGGAGAGAGAAAAAGCGTCTCATCATTGTCTGATAGTCAGATACCATGGGAAGATGGAATGATTTGGTTTTTCCTAAACCTCAGCATTTGAACTGTGTTTGAACAGATTGCAGACAGTGAAGATGTACAGACCTGCTTGTAGTTGGGAACTGTCTGGGAAATGTTGGTATGTATGACGCCATGGATCCCGTTTTAAGTTCTTCCAACACGTCTGTTGGAAGAACGCCTGTCTACAGGGAACTGAAAGATACGACTTTGATACTCTCTCTTATCTATCACAGAACAGATCGAATAGGATATATAATGAATATAATCACTTTTCTGTATGAACTCTTACACAACAAATACAAATTAGAAAACTCAACGGAAACCGACCTGTCACTCTTTATGTCAAACCATTATTGACACTGGATGCTTAACAACGACCCTTCATCTATTAACCTCCAGACACGATGGAAAGACTGCAGCGTAACCACCGGGGACAATAAAGTTTTAACGGCGGTGAGAAGACATCTACAGGCAAGAGTGTAAAGTAACAGTTGTAAAACGTCAGCGCTCAAATTCCTGTCAAAATGCTCACTGTGTGTAGGCATACCGATGAGAACCATTAAAGAGAAAGGCCCCGACGGACCGACCCGACTCTAAGCCCTGTGAGTCAGCCCTGGCTTAGAGCAAGAATCAAACCGTCGATTGGGCACAATAGAATAGCCTTGGTTTTTTGCGATGACGGAACATGTCTCCTGAATCCTTTTTATTATTTTATTTGTCTAACAGAGTAATTACTCAGAAACGCATCAAGCCACCTGGATTACCAGGGTGCGCCCAGGTAGACGTTTAATAGATATATAGGTGGACCTATTGGCAGTAGTGCATAGAGAGGATTGTTTTCAGCTCTATGTGCAGCATATTGTACACAGAGCTGTTTAGTCGGTATTACAAAGAAGGTGTCTTCATAAAAGAATGATTTATGGTGTGCAATATATCATTCTTTTATGAAGACACTTTCTTTGTAATACCGACTAAATAGAAGTAGGGTAGTAGCAGTAGTAGTTCTACATGCTTCCCTATTCACTCAAAAAGACTTTGAATGAGATCCGATTTCATGCGATGTGGCCTATAATGACCTGCCAATTAAAACAGTATTAAAGGTGCTGTCGGGGTACATTTCAAAGCGATTATTTACATGTGATTTGGTGATGGCATAGACATCTGCCAGCGATTAGTGACTGAAATTCGCTGTGAGAATATCTGTTTCCAGTTGATCGCGCCTTTTTATGAGACGTATGTAGCTTTTAGGTCGCTACCGGAACGTCTCTTCTCTGATTGGTTCAGGGAATACAGCTTGGCTATTAATCACAGGTGTGTGGAATGCTAGTTTCTAGATCTTTCCCCCTTCTGCTGCCACTCTGTACAACTCTTGAATACCTACAGCAGCTTTCAATCCTATTGAGGAAGAATCGCTGTAACTATAGTTGGAGTTTCAAACACATTTTGACAGTGAGCTTTCCATAGTATCCATTCAGATCAGTCACACAAAAGGAATTCTGGGGAAATAAGACTCAAGGAAGTGTAACGTATGGAGGACATGATGCCACTTTGAGCGTCCCGTCGCGTATCAACGGAGTTCACTAAAAACCCACATAATGACTTACCTCATGAAGCATCGTCATCACACTAGCAGGCTCCACACTCTACTAACGTAATGTGGATAATTAACAGTGCCAAGGTTTCAGGAAACAGCCTAAGTTAATCCTATAGTGCGCAGAACATGGATTTAATTAACTTTTCTATCCATTTACTACATTCTCGAGCTAAAGACCTGAAAGCGCCTGTTAGCTATCATGTGGTGTTATAGAAAACTGGGGAACAACCTTGTTTTTTTTTTAAGAGCTCATGTATTTTTCCAGCACACAATGACACAGTGAGTCAAAGACCAACACAAGTATTAAAGGAATTAACGAGGCACTCTGGATGTCTCTGGACTTCCAGTTGGCTACATCATGGAAAATATTTGCTTTGTTGATCTCTCAAGGACAAGTGTATTGGTGCTGTAAGGTCTCTTCTGCGATATGTAGTCGTGGTTTAAATGATGATGGAATATGTTAAATGGTATAGGGAAGACACATTGTGGGTTAGGAGGCGAAAACCTGACAAATGCATAGCACAGATCCATATGCAGAGGTGTAGACCGATTTTATTTTGTGGGGGCCTTACAGATCCTTGCATCCTTCCTGCCTTGGGGGTCCCCCACTGAGCTCCACTAGCAGCACCACCACTAAAACACATGTTAAAATAGCCCTGCTGGAAACATCGGTTTCCTGACCTTTAACTTGGTGGTTGTCTTTAATTCTCATATTCCGCTGTACAGCACATTTGAGAATGTTATTCTAGGGAGACGTAACTATTACTTTTACTGTCGGCTAACACTGTGTGACTGTAAGATGAATCATCCGACAGGGTTTATAAGAATCTACATTCAAGACATCGTGGCTGTTAAATGCATCTGTACCATTCAGCCACGTGAGGCTGTCAGTATTACAATGACGTAACACAGCAGATACATGGAGGCATGTAGGTATAAGTGTGATCTTCTTTTGGGCACAATAGAAAACATCCGTTGGTACGCATGTGGGCCGGTCGGCGCAGTCCTAATTTTAAGTTCAATCCACAAATATAACACAGGCGTGCACAGATGTGGCTCCTTTAAATTGGTTTATACGTCCTTCTGGTTCTTTCTGCTCTTCAAAACAACCACACCGTTCTGCATCCATGTTACACAGCTGCACTACTTGATGGCTTTGTCCCCCAATGGAAGAACGCATTGCTCACAGTTGGTGCGGAGGCAACAGCAGAGCCGACATGGAAAAAGCTGGTGCCGTGAATTAATTCTGTTCAAGCCAGCGAAGTCTGACTACTACTCCCTTTGTATTCAATTACTTGTCCCCTGTGATTTTAAAGGATGTTTTGACCTCCTATGTGAAACAGAGGAAAGTATTTTAGAACAATGTGTTGAAAGCATTAACTCCTCTGCTCTGAATGGAGATTGCGTGACTATAACTCAGTTTCAGTGCTGATGAAGCAAGGCCAATTTATAATATGTTTTAAGTTGTAGGCCTAAGTCGGATTGACTGGAAGAAGTAGTAGAAGAAGCTTTAGTCAAAGATGGAAGTAAAATAGTGTTCCCTTATTCTCTACTTCCCTCTGGTGGTGCAAGTCCACATTGGCCTGTTTGAAAGTAAATTGTTCCCAACCTTGGGGTCAGGACGCCCCCTGATATACATGGGGGGGGGGGGTGAAGGGAATTGACGAAAAAAGCTTATTTGATGATCCATTCCAGCAAACTTTTGTTTTCTCAAGGTCTCATAGACATCCAGAAGGTATAAGAACTGACTGCTTAATGACTGACAGCCATAAGCAAAATACTACGAATCGCTCGTGTGTGTAGTAGCGCTGTGATTACTTTAACTGGGACATTTACAGCAGATGTTGATTAGGGTAAAAACAATGTACCTTTGTGCAGATGCACAAAAGGTAAAGTTGGCATTTTCAGAGCTAGAAATTAGGTCACCAACCACTGGGTGCAACTGGCCTAACCTGTTTTGTGGGCAGTGACTATAGGCAATGACTTAGGTAATGTACAAATGTACAAAGTTCAAATGATTTTCCAAAGCAAAAAATGTTATTCTGAAATGAATTCAAACTTGTTTCCAGGTAGGCCACATGTTCAAGTAAGACACAGTAAATATACACAAGACATAATGGACAACGCGAGAGTAGAGCCAAATCAGCATCTTTATTTTACAAACAAAACGCATTCTTTTGACATTTTTTTGTATAATAAAAAAGCAATTTACAAGCGTAAGAACAAAAATAAAGCAGCACAGAATGATTATGAGTAAAATATATATAATTTGAATAAATATATTTTTTTTATCTCATGCTATAAAATAAATTCATAAATGGCAAGTTAGATACAACACCAGCTCTAGCTAGCTTCATTTACTTCATAGTTGTACAAAACAGTAGAGTTCTGAGGTTCACAGTTGGGTTGTGAGGTTGTGTGTAGAGTGGAGAAGACAGGAGATGGCCAGACCTGCATTCGAGGTTAAGTCTATGGTCTCCAGTGTCCCTTGGGCTTTAGCTCTGGAAAACACAGGATCGGTAAGATCTTGAGGCAGACTGTTTTGGGAACCACTGACTTGAGGACTTGTTCACCTGAAGAAAAGTGCACATTTACACTACATGGACACAAGCTGTATGCCCTTCAATGGGACCACTTTTTTTTTTTTTTTTGAAAAACGCTAAAGACCCTGAGTTCTAGTTCGTCGTTGATGTGTTTCCTTTTTCCGTTGTCACCAAATAGGAGCTAGAGATGTACGCAGGTAGAGATCAGGATGTTTCACAATAAAAAAAAAAGGACATAGGCCAAAGAAAGGGCCTGTAAGACATCCTTTTCTTCCTGACCGACTAGATCTACCGTCTCAGTGCCAGCAGAGGGGGGGGGGGGGGGGGGAGGATGAGGAGGGGTTGAGGGAGACCATTACAACTTAACATGGAAACAGATTGTCACTCCTAAACAGTGGCTTTACAGCCCCCCAAAAAAACATCCCTTTCATTCTTTAAAAACAGCTGGAGGTCCATCTCTGACCAGTGCCATGTATTGTGTTGCAGTTGTCTGACAGTCATAGAACGTGTGGATGGATGCTTAACCTGGAATAACAGCGAGCAACCAAATAGCTGTCTTTTTTTTTGTATTACTGAGGAGGAAGTCATCTTGTCCAGAGTTTGAGGGAACAAACAAAACAAACCAAAATCATCTAATCTAAATACAAATCAATGTTAAATTTGCCCAGGTCTAAACTTTAATTCGACAGCTCCCTGACATCCGCAAGATACTTGGCAAGCCATGATCTCAAATAGGCTTGATGACCCAAAGACAACACATTGAAAGATATTATTGCTTTTGTCTTTTGTATAATACACAGTGGACAGAAACTGACAGAACAAAAAAACCTATGGAAGACTTAAGATTATTTGTTTTCCAAGCCTGTATCAGTGTTCGCAAACTACCTGAAGAATAGGACAAGCTGCAAATTCCAAAAGTAGCCCAACACCCTTCCCTGTAAACACTGGTTTTTTTTAATTGTTTGGGGCCCACTAATACAACTCTTAATCATCTTGAAAATTTAGAACAGAAAGTCAATGTCGGTTTATCATGATCAGGTGTTTTAAGTTCAACTAGATTTGGGGAAAAAGCCCCCCGCTCACCTAAAACATGGGATATAATATGGATTTGCTTAACAGAAAAACACCTGACAAGTTTAAAAAGCACCATTTATCAGAGAAAGGTCTGCTAAATCAACGATTGGACCAGAATATCTTTGAGGGCTGTTCCAATGATTAGTGATTTCTGGTGAAGTCTGTATCGTCCATCCACCAATCTTTACAAGGCTGTGCCCAACGACACGGATACAAGAGAATTCATCTTAAGTTACAAAAACATCTAATTGCGTTTTTTTTTTGTATATACAATTTTGTGGGCGGGTGATGTGCAATTCAGCCACAGTATATAAGGGCAAGCTTGGCGTTTCTCTAGAGTCAAGATTTTTCATTTTAAGCATCTGCTAAATTGTCAAAGTAGCTGTTCCCTGGCTGGATGTTGCATCACATCTCACACTCATCATTGAAATGCCAGATACTAAAAAGAAAAGTATTTAGATTGTCCTCAGTGCTAAAGAGAGGAAAGACACAATACAAATGCAGTCTCTGTACATGGGGCAATGGTGTACAGGAGTGCCTCAGTGATTCAAAGCATTATATATTAGTTTTAAATTAAAAAGTGTTCATTACATTATGGGGACAAAAGCAGTCTAATAATAAACTAAACTAGACCAGGGCTAGGACTCTTAGTAGAAGCACTTTATTATGTGGTTCCTAATGTCCCATGTTGTTTAAAAAGAGAAAATAAGACATGTAAGTCTTACCTCAATTCTATCTACATAATTAGCAAGGAGGCACAGACATTTAAGTGCCAGCATTTAACATGAAAAGCATGTGGCAAGGCACTACATTTAAGATGCCACTTTTTCTGTTTTTGAATTGTTTCATTTTGTTGCCTTAAAACAATTAGAATACCTATTGCACAAACTAGGACATTGTCAGCTATATTATGGCTTAGTTAAGAATATTACCTAAAAATAACTAATCGATTCTTAGCAACGGTTCATATTAAAGACAAGCAACTGCTGTAAGCGGATTAACTTATACATTCCTTAACAAGAACTGGGCCTGAAACCAAATTGGGCCTTCAATAAATGAACTATTCGTCACGAAAATCATTCATGTGGCTGTTTTACATTATTGTTCAAATTTGCCCATTGGATACATCTTTGGTGTAAAGTCTTGGCACATGTTTGTTCAGTTTGTACACCTTGTTGAAGTCTTATTGACGATACTGCAATTGGACCAAATTCCCAAGTTAAAAGAAAAAAAACAACACTTTTGCAGAACCACATGTTGATGAAAGAGTTACTGTCCAACATAATTCAAGGAGCAAGTTGTCAAAAGCGGACTTAAGGAAGCAAACGTTCCAACGGAAAAGTACTTGGTCACTTTGAGGAGTTAGCTTTTTTTTCAACCGGGGTTTCCTACAGAGAGATGCGTACATCATAAGATAATGAAGAGCTAGTATAGAGATTTTATTGAACTCCCCTAAAACATCGGGGTATCTTAATTGTATCCTAAAATGCCAAACCAAGGTTGTGTGCACATATTCAATAGAAAACTGCACTGGTGGCGTGACAAAGTAAAAAATAAAAAAAGACAAATGACAAAACTTTTAAATCTTCCCAACAAATGCTAAAGCTCAAAATAAAACCTCACAAAGTGAAGACACAAATGAAAGATTTTGAATCAACTGAAGGGGACAATAAAATGATGGTTATGGCACTTGCCCTTTCAAATCTTTTGTCAAACAAGTATTGAAACAATGGGCAGTGCTGTGATTGGATAATTGCCCTTACCCTTAAGTGCCATTACAATGCATTGCCTATTAATGTATTATTTTAAAGCTCAATAGAAACACAAGCTTCTAAATATTAGTCAGACAAAACCCCTATTTCTAAAGATTCAAATGGTACAATCAAAATACCATTCAAAAGAAATTCTAGTGGCAAAGAGTTGCCGAAATTGTGTAAATAATCTGATTAGAATCTCATTTTTAAGTCAACTTCTACCCTTAAAAACACTGGACGCCAAGCAGGCGAGTGAAGTGGAGATTGTTCAGTTTGCCCTTGCACAAGCACCAAACCAGGGGTTACGACCACCGTCATCAAACTGCTGCTTTTAAGAGTTAAGACCGACATGAGCATCCTCTTCACTTGGTCAGCATCCAAGCCACTCCCTTGTCCCACAAAGTGCACTGTGACTTTGGCTCACCAGCTATGCATTAAAACCCTCCGCCTCCCTCAGCCCCTAACCCATTCCACGTCGGGACCAATAGCATACAATTAGATTGGTATGAGGAAAATATGGTTTTAAGTCACCTGCTCCAACGTAGAGAACACATATCACAGCTGAAATCATCCTGCTATTATAACAATTATAATATTCTAGGACATAGTAAAAAAACAAAAGCAGAACCCAGTTACTATGAGAAATCAAAATGAGGAGATATACCATTTCAAGATGGCTGAGATTCCTTTCTTCTTTCTGTTTGCATATTATTAAAAGTAGTATATTTTAAAGTTGTACATGAATAGATCCATAGCTGTTTCTGCTGTGCTGAAATCATAAAGATATGTGTTTTGTCACTGTAAAAACTGACTATTCATCTATAGGTCCCCTACCACCGTCACCCACCCACCCACCCACCCAAACAACAATACATATAGTGAAGTAGTTAGGTATAGAACTTCCATCAGAATAATGAACACTGCAAATGACTGTACTGTATGAGGATAGCTCATAAAGCATTTAAAATCCCCACAACTTGGTCACCAGAATGTGATCTCCAGTAGTGATATGAATGCTGAAAACATGTTACAAAAACGCAGAACGCGGCCAGAGAGCCAGCACAAATCACGTATTGAATGTATACAGGGCGGCTCTCTTAACCCGATTCCTTGCATCTGCTGAATACAAATACACAAGTAAGCCAACGATTCTAATGCATTTATACCATAGCACCTTCTTCGTCGACAATTCCACCTGGCTGACCATGAAAACATTTGAACAAAGGACTTAGTCCATCAGCCTACAATCAGCAAGGAATATTTGACTTTAAGTATCAAGGCTTTGTGTTGAGAATGCTCTGTCCAGGATTTGGCAATGGAAAACAAGCAACCTAACATAAAAAAATAAAAAAAAATAGACAAAACAATAAAAAAATAAATGAAAAAATGAAACCAAAACGTATTACAATTTTAACACTTCGGTTCCTCGTAGGTTCTTGGCTATGAGGTAGAACCTGGTGGAGTTTCGTAAAGACTGTCATGAGTATGTTGTTGTAAAATGAGGTATTGAACGGATATGTCACACGAAGCTTTGCACTGGCAGAAAAATCATTCCTTGTGAGTAAGTGGCCGCCTTATGGCCACATGTGCAAAATCAGGTCAGGTAAAAAGGTGATATGACAAGCATCTTACCAGAGCTTTCACATTATCAATTATTGCAACATGCCTATATAACTCTGTAATTATGTTTTTAAAAAACATGGAAAGATTAAAAAAGAAAAACAAACAAAGGGGGCCTTGATTATTGGGACCTCCTTAAAAATAGTAATCGTTAATCCCTTTCCTTTGAAATAATCTAACTTCTAAAAAGCACCCATTTTCTCTTTGCATTCAACAACCAACTTTCACAAAATGGACAGTAACCCTCTATGCAAGATTGAACAAAAGATGAGGATAAAAAATAAAAAATAAAGGTTTAGGTTCAAATTAAAATGAAATATTTCTTAAAGCTTCCTTATCCCAAAGTGCGGCCTAATAATCACACCCGGACGCTTGAGCTTCTTCTGGGCTGCACTTGGAGCTCTCCTCTGCAACGTTGGCCTGTGCCTCCTCGGTGTACTGGGTCTCGAAGGCAATCCTCTCCGAGCTATCCTCTGGGTCCTTCTGAACAGAACTCCCCTCCGGAGAGTCCACGTGGTTGCTTCCCTCGGATGCCCCCAAGTGCTTCTTCCTCAGGTGCTGGTTGAGGGTGCCCTGAAACGGGAAGCATTTGCCACAGATCTGGCAGTGGAACGGCTTGTTGTCCGTATGGCCACGGATGTGGTACTCCAGCTGGTCTTTCCTGGTGTACTTCTTGCCACAGAACTTGCACACAAATGGGGTGATTCCCATGTGCAGGCGCATGTGGCGATCCAGGCTGCCTTTCTGGTTGAAGGTCTTCCCACAGTAAATGCAGATGAGTCTCTCGTTGTATGGGTACCACTGGCTCCGCAGGCTACGCTCTCGCACGTCGTTCTCCAGACTTGCAGGCCCTAGGGCTGGCTCGCTGTCGTCTGAGGCAGGTTTGGCATGACTCAGCACCCCAGCAGGGATGGCCAGAGGACGCTTGGCCCTGGCTCGCCCGCCTCTGTAGCCACCAAGTATGGAGCGAGAGGGACTGGAGCTGCTGAGGCTGACAAAGCATGGGGAGGACAGCCCTGAGTAAGAGTAGGCAGTGGACTGGATGACCGGCCCATAGGAACCCACGCTGACAGCCAGAACCTGTTCCCCATCCACCATCTCTGTGTGGTAGCCATCATCACCGGCAGAGGAGCTATCTGAGTAGGAGGGCCTGTCCGTCTTCTCCACCTTGACATGGACGTCCGTCACCAGCCCGTCCTTGCCAATCAGCTCCACCTGTTCCATTTCTCCTTCCATGGGGGCATCCTGCTCCGACACGTCATCACTGCTGCCGCGGTCGGACTGGCCTTCCTCTTGCTGCCTTATCCTGGCCGGCCCTTTCACTGACAGCTCAGCACGGGCCTCAACAAGGCTTGCCTGGCTTGGCCGGGAGTAGTATGGGGGGGAGATCTGGGTAGGGTTCACAAAGAGGTTGCTGTCGTTGACACCATTGGGGCTGCTCTGGGAGCCCTCCTTCTCTGGGCTGCCGACTGGGAGGCTGATCTTGGAGTGGATGGTCTCCAGGATTTGGGTGCACTTGTCAATAATGGCCTGCATCTGCAGGAAGCTGGCAGCGGTGAGGAAGCTGATGACATCCTTGAGCTGCAGTGACATGTGACCGGTATAACAGAAGCCCAGGAGCTGCTCAAACACCTCAGGGTTTTTGATGACCGAGATTGAGAGGCCACTCATGGTGCTGAGGGCCGAGTGGTCACGGAAGTAGGGCGAGCTCGCCGCCAGAACCGCTTTGTGAGCGCGAAACGGCTGACCCTGGATGTGAACGATGATGTCACACAGCTTCCCTTGCAGCCGCAGTTCATTGAGCTGGTTAAGGACAGTGTTGCTGAACTCGGGCACGTCAAACTCTATGTAGCTGGTGCCCTCGTCCATGTCTTGGATGTATCTCTCCAGTTTGTCGGCAGCCTATTGGAAAGAGAAAGGAGTACAAAAGAAAAAAAGATGAGAACTATTTTTAAGATATAGCCATTCATATGGTAATACACTCTCAGGAGTCCTCATTTACATCCAAGAGAATTAAGATGAGAGAAGAAAGTGGGGCCTACTTGATCCCCCATAAAATATGCAGTGGTTTCAGGGGACTAACACAAAAGGCAGTATTGCAGATCATTATTTGCACTCCGGCTGAGAATGACAGCAATAGGGTGTAGTGCCGTAAACTGCTGAACCTTTTAACATTAACATTGAATCTCATGGTTTTGCTAGTGTTCAGTTAATTCTGTCAGAGGAGCAAGAACAAAAGACAGGCGTTTACCGTACTTAATGCCTTGCAACTGCTAAAGCGTATTGACCTCGGCAACATGTTGCATCATGTCAAAATGATACACCTATGTTCCACCAGCCTGTACGAACATCAGCAATTTACCCTTTTGTAAAATGTTAAATTATTTACAAAAAAGGGAGAAAGATATGGATTGGCTTCTAATAAACAGAGATCCATCTTGTCTTTTCTTTAACGATATTCTGTTGTGTCTATAAACTGCGAAACCATCGTTTTGCCCTTTGTTTTTCCACTTGACAATGTTTTTTTAGTTAAAAAAAACCAAATAGAAACAGTTGGGGTGTGCCATGCAAGCAAAGTAAAATCATTTCAGCACTGTAAGTTATGTGCATGACCATGTGGCACATCATCATGCAACTAGGATGCCTGCTATGAGAAAAAAAAAAAGGTGTAATATGTTTTAACATACTCAATTGTAGCACACACAAAAAAATGCACTTGACTACACATCCAAAATGTACAAAAACTGACAAAAACAGTTTTGTTAATTGTTTTCACATTTTGTGCAATTGCCTAAACGGAAGTAATATCTTAATATTTGATTCGTGTCAAGCAGAGACTATATTAACCGAGGTGAATACAAACGATTGGACAAAATGTTGTAAATGCTCTGCCGGCGTCACTTGGGTGTGCCCGCTCATGCATTCACCCTCTGGTAAAACAGCATTAATCTCCTGTGTATTCAAACACTGTCAACACATAGACAATGTGAACCAACGTCTTCTGCCGAGATACCTGCACAACAAACCCATACAATCTCGTCCTGGCACAAGGGGAGAGTTGGCAAAACTGACACGAATGAGGGAGTCGCGTTTGTTCAAACTGCTTTTAACGGGCGGTTTCCAGTTTTAGCGGCACAATGCGGTGCGCGAGCTTACAGCGGTTTCATTTTATGCAAACTGACTGTACCAGTATTGGTGATTAAGAGACGGTGTGGCAAATTAAATGTGGGAAAAAATGTAGACTATTCCTTACAATAGAAACTTGTGCTGATGCTAAACATAACTGAAAACAAATCGACAGTTTGTTCATGCATGTATGTAAATATGCCTTTTATGTTGATTAATATTACACATCGTTTGTTCAATTTGGTTGCCAGAGAATGTGTGCTATGACTGAGATGATCCCAAGATGGGTCACATGCATGACTGATGTGGGGAAAACCAACCATGATACAGTGGATCTAAAGCAAACTCCACTTTCACACCAAGCAAGAGGCTTCCTCTACTTGACCCAGCTCATTCACTGAAGGCATGTTGTTATGACTGCCATTAAAAACCTTGAGCAGCAGCATTTTTGATTCAGACGGACTGTGATTGGGCTATCATTACTTGGCTGTGCTTGCAAAATGGATGCAACGCCAACAAATAGTCAAGTCAACAGCTTAGAGATGGCACTTGGAACACTAAAAAGAAATGAAAATGTGTTATGGGAGGAATGAAAGCCAGCAGGGGAAAAACGCTTCCTTCGACATCAGCAGCATTATGCCCATTTTGTAAAACAGCTTATGGGGCAAACTGAGCCAAAATTGCCAAATAAGCAAAGGATTGTAGAGGAATTCAAAGACAGACTTATGGGGTATGTAGTCCTGCTCCAAACTACACTTGACAAAATGAGTACAAAAACAGCCAGACAAATTGAGAGTTGAAATCAAGGGTGTGTGGTTTGATGCCCATATCTCTCCTGACATTTCACTAAGACCACATGCAAATCCTCACCTATCTGGCATTAAGTGTCAGTTGTCACTCCAGGTGAATTGAACACCCTGGAGTTATTGAATATAATGCAGATCTGGGAAAGAAACTTCCCTTCCCCTTAAGGAATGTCCCTTCACACATGTATTATATATTCAGTAATATGTCAGTGGGCCAATAACTACCTCAGCTGATCGCCATGTGTGATGTCATTGAACAGAAAAACAGGCATTGTGTTGTTACAGCAGTAGAGTAAGCATTTCATGGGCCTGTGATTGATTCCCAACTGTACTTCATTAATTTCACACAAAAAACATTGGACCTCATTCACGAACATTTTCTTAAGTGTCTTCTTAAATATCTTCTTACGAACTTCGTAAGAACAAACTTAAGAAATCTGTCCGCCGGATTCATGAACGCGGGGAAATGTGTTCTTAAACCACCAAAGTGTTCTTATCTGCGCTCCCCGGATGAGGAATGCCACTCATTCTTAAATGGAACGCGCGTGATCGTACACCTGAATTAGCATACAGACACGCCCCGCCAGCTCCTTATAAGGGCAACAACAGGACCGTGTGCACACAGAATCATGCCAAAGCGAACAGTGAAAACCGATGGTGCACCGGCCAAACCAGTCACATGTCACATGTCACATCATACCAGTAAGATGAGCAGTGGAATGTTTCTCCACTGGCTCTTACAATGTACCACACTAAGCAAGGTAAAGAAAATAGAACAACGACTGCTTTTCCGCGTTCTTAAATCCTGTTCTTAGCTAAGAACCAATCCCAGATAAGAAAACTTTCATGAATGCCAGAATTGTCGCAGGAACTTCGTAAGTGGAGTTAAGAAGAAATTTCTTCTTAACTTTTTCTTAACTGCATTCGTGAATGAGGTCCATTGTTTTACATTGTATTATGTTACATTGTATAATAGTAAAATCATAGTTGGTTAGAGTTAGGTTCTATGTTAGACATGGCCATCTGACTGGTTTTAATGTTGGCAGTGTAGTTTTTACTATGACATGATCTTTCTGGACAACCAGAGAACCTGTTACCTGGCCAGTCTGCTTTTGGCAGGTAGAGCACAAACCTTCCCATTCCTGGCTATAGCAGCTTATACCGCCCAAGTTGGCAACAAATTAAAGCAGGCCTATACAGTTTATTGTACAAAAGAGACATATTTGTTTGTAGGACATTTTATATATTTGTATATATTGTTTAATATATACAGACAGAACAGTTATATTTCAGATTGGTGTTATGATCAATTTCCTTTATTTCCGGCGAAGCTGGGTTTGGATGGATTTTGCGGACATCGGTTCGCAGTACCACAAACTGTGCCATCGCCTTTGTGGACATTTAATCTTGTGCGGCTGGTGGTGCTTGCATCTTTTTATCTTGCTTGGCTGGTGGGCTAGTTGTTTTTCGTACGTTTGAGGTGGATCCATTCTGGTCATTTAGGGTGGAACACCAGAAAAGCCACAAAAACACGGGGCCGAACATGGAATGTAAAAAACCCAGTTTTCCTATGGTACAGTGTGCTGAGCTGCTTCCTTTGGTGTGTCTTGCAGTTTTTGACCCAGCAGAAAAGTTATAAAATTTCAACTTTGGGCACTGGGCACGGAGCAGCCCCAGGTTGTCAATGGAAGAGAAGGCGTGGTTTTGTAGTCTATTTATGGTTATGAAACAAATTTACCAACCAAAAATACCAACACATTATTATTAGAAAGGAGAGCACCATTGGGGCTGCTACATACAGAGGTTAGACTTTCATTTGAACTTAAACGCTGTCATTTAAACACTCATTTAAACTGGGGCAGTATACAGTATATACAAAATGTCTGAAAAGCGGATTTGGTTGGCTTAAAAGGTACTATAAGTAAGAATCAGTGCATTCTGAACTCTGTGGGTTGAGACAATAACAATCAGAAACTAATGTTAGTTCTAGCAGGTTGTGGAGCCTCCCCGACTCTCTCTGTTGCGTAGAACAGCTTTTGGGTTGATTTCTCTTATAATGGAGTCGGGTCGGATTTCGCGGGAAAAAGGAACGAAGTGACATGTAAGCACCGATAAATAAAAATATATATATATTTCATAGCTTTTTAAAATGAGTACAAGGCTTAATTATGATTAGAACTAATATTAGTTTCTGATTGTTATTGTCTCAAGCCACAGAGCTCAGAATGCACTGATTCTTACATAGAGTACCTATAGGCTAGGCAGAGAGCTCATCTAATGAGTTTTCCGTCTTTGTCGTATGGCGTTTGAATAGGCCCAATTGTGATCAATATAATGATCACAATAATTATATCTCCTATCTTCTATTCTCACAAGAGGCAATCTCAAATATTTCCGTTTCACTCTCTTTGGCGACAACTATGCTGCTAAAGTTCTTGAGGCACACTTCCTCTGGTGAACCGACATTACTAAATGATGAAAAACATGTCACTAAGTCTGCACAGCTTGTGATTTTTTCCCCATCAATGTCGCTACTGACACCTAGTTCGTAACATTAATAATACTGCTAATGCAAGGGCATGCAATAGGCTCAATCACCATTGTGTTATCACACATAGCGATTAGTATTACGTCATCTTACCCTCAAAGGCAAAAGCATCTGAATTAATTGCATGCATTTTTGGAGGAAAATGTATCATTCAGATTCATTGGTTAAATAATTTGATTAATGAACAGAAAATGAATCATTAGTGGCAGCTAGGGGTGCACAATACATTGAGTGATTAACAAGAAAGGCAGTGCAACGAAGTGCAGAGCAGTCAGGAACAGTCAAGACAAAACAGAGAGACAGAGCTGCACCACCGTGTAACATTTCAAAATACATGGATCGAGTTGACATTCTCGTTTTTTATATTGGTTAATTTTGTTTCATTTTGTGATATATTGAAAGTTCCGGCTGTATAGCGGCGCCGGTGTGAGTGCTCTCATTGGAAATACGACCCACTTAAGTTCCAATTATGACACACAGCTTTGAACGCATCGGGGTACAAAAAAGGTTGTTTATTAAGTTTATTATGAAATTGCACCGCGCTATTAAAGAGCATGTGAAGAAAACACATCCTACTAGGGGTCGACTGATTATCGGCCTGGCCGATAATCGGATCCGATATTCATAATTTTTCCGATTATTGGAATCATTATTTTGTATGATCTGATTGCCGATTAAATGAAAAAAAATGTAAATGCGCTCCTTGCGGCAAAATGCACTCCTTGCAGGCGGCTCTAATGCAGTCGCCTCTCTCTGGCTCAATGTCCCGCCGGCAGCATTATTGATTGGCTATACATCACGGGTACAAAATATCCAATCTGTACTCCGTATTTGTGGGAGACACGTGGGAAAGAGGTCGCCAATCAGTCTGCAGTGTTTGTCTCGACACGCCCATTCGCTACGATTGGCGGCGCAGCCAAAATAACGCGACAAAAGCAAATCGGTCTGCAGTGTTTTCTGCAAAACACTGCACTCAATATCGTGCACCTCTAGTTGCAGCCCTATTACACACTATTGCACCTTGATTGATTGAGTGAGTAACATTTAAGCTACATCATATCCACCACGCCGATTTCAGATAGGCAGTTAATCATAATTCAATTTGTATTGGAGGCATCGTCGCATGGTGCATGGAATTATGGGAGGGTGAGTGTGCGCTTGCAACGCATTGAAGGGGTGGGACAAAAATTTTACTTCGGTTAACATTGTGCATTTAAGTGCGCCATGCGACACACATTCAGCCATGTCAACATTCAGTGACTCATTATGCTAATTAAACATCTGCAATAGGCAAATGCATTTCAGTGAATATTAGATTGGGCTTGCTCAATAAACAAAAGACGACCATAACAATAACTTCCAATCACAGTGGTTTAGTGGCATGCAGAATCCGTGTTGGTGTGTCTTTTGTGCCAACACAGAAACTCTTTGGTTTGTTTCTACACTTCAATTGACACAATGGACACCTATAGGCCTAGTTCAATACATAACCAATCACATGTACAAATCCAAGGGAAATCAATCCATGATCGCAATTTTCACAGTTGTGTTTATGTTCAAACTGGTATGTCTACAAAAGACACATGCTTCCTGAATATGCACATTGATATCTTGGACTGTCTGTCAAACAGTGTAATAGTGTATTTGAGTGTGGAGTCCCCCTGCTTGGCAGCAACTGCAAACATTGGATTCAGGTGATAGTTTTACCTTTGGATTAGCCTAATCAAATTAGAGAACTCTGTTTAAAGCAATGTGTTCCCATAAATGCAAAAGAGGTCAGGATGTACATGACAATGTACAGTATGCACTTATATAAAAATAGAAATCATGGTTGGTTTTTGATTCGGAAAGCTACATTTTCACGTCATGTCATAATTCACTTTGTCTTGGAGGCGTCATCGCATGGTGCACGGAATTATGGGGCGTGCAGGTGAGGGCTAGCAGCGCATTGAGGGGGACAAAAGTTGAACTTTAGTTAACTTTATGCAAATAAGCACATTGTGCCACATGCGTTTGGCCATATCATTGGACAATCCACCACAGTGACCCTATGCCCACAGAGGAAGAGACTGGTGGTGTTCCTGTGGGTGCTGTGAGCCTATGGCCACAGAGGAAAAATGCAGATGTTGTAGAGAGTGGGAGCTGTTGCTGCCCAATATTGATTTTGTTTCTTGGGATGATACCTCAGACACCATACGACTTCTCTTTGTGGTAGTTACAATAACAAACAGACCAGATCGAGCGAAAGATAAAGAAAAAACGCACCTTAGAATGTATCTGAGACGCGTCAGCCGTAAAGGAAACAATGTACATACTGATGGTAGCCTAATTGCCCCACAGGATTAAAATGCAGTGCCCTCTCTCTCACAATACTGGCCCAATGTCATAAATGCATAAAGTCTCAGTCTGGGGTGAAAAGTCCAGAAGATTTCGGATAACTTTGCCAATTTTCTACCTCTCTAGCCTCATTAGGGATAATGTGCAAAAAAACCTGCAGTTGTTGCTGATGCACAGTGTCTCTGGGGCACAGCTCATTGCAGATGCAAAATGTTACTCCAACTCCATCATTTGACCAAGGCAATGACGGCGACCAAAAGAGATCTGGGTGCAGGCAACATGGAGGAAAGGTAAACATTGTTCATTGCCAAATACCAGGATTGGGCTGCAACTTATTTCAAACTGGTTTGATAAAATAACACTGAATTGTACCGGTATATTGATTTTTTCCACCAGATGGGCCATAACGACATCCTATTTTAAATTAGGCTAAAGCGTGAGTGACATTTTGCACTGCCAGTTGAACTGTTAAGTAGGGGGGGCAAAACAGGAGTTGTCTGTTTAAATGTAAATAAACAATCACATCATCTGTCGAGAGAAACGTGATGAAATTCACATTCATTTAATCGATCTGCCTACTGATTGAGCAAGCCATTCGCGCAAACTCAGTTGGATTAAGGAAAGTTAAGACATAAGTAGGTAAATATAATGCTGCTGATCATGGTTACTGTGAAACAGACTGAATAGGTTTGACATTTCAACAATGTGCCTCCAGAGCGACTACAAAATCTGAGTGCCGCCTTGGCAGTAAACTCGCTCATACATTATTATTTTTTATCTAATTAAAACAGGTAGGCCGATTTAAATGAAGAGCGCTGTTGAGAATTGGCAACCAGATTACATTTATATTATTACATATATGATTAGATGTGCTGGGAAACTAAGTACATGTTGTTTAGAAGCATGGTCTAATTCTTATATTCATATTCGTGCAGAAGCTAACAGACTACTATGGTGCCGACTACCAAGCGTAGCAACAATCGTCAACTATTCGCAAACATCCCTCGAACTATACTATACAAAACATTGCGAAACAAACGTGACTATATGCATTGTGTACCTTAAAGATGTATTGCAGAACGAGCATGACACATTACCACATATTTTCATCATACCTATTGTGCAGAGGCAGAGTAAGACGGATAATGTCGTCACCTTTCTCTGCTGTACTCTATTGCCTGTCAATTGGTTGAACACATTTTTTCTTTGAATAACACTTAAAAAAAGCAAAACTACAATATCACAAGTACGTGCCTGGAAGTCAGTGGCTGTTGCATCCACTTTTGGTTCGAATCTGACTCGTTACCGTACAGCATTTACGTAAAGTGCGTTGCACACCAGAAGAAACCACCGAGTGGCATGTCGTGTAGTAGAAAGGACAATACACATCCGAAGATTCAATTTCAGTTCTTATTCTGTTTAATATAATGATTGGCAAAGAATGGTGGTGCGATGTGTGGCAACATTTTGAGCCGTGCTGGAAGTTATAGGCTAGCACAGCGCCAGTGAGTAGCCTACTCTCATTGGAAACACAACCAACCTAAATTCCAATTAGCCTAATACACATGGATTTGAACATATGTTGGTGCTTCAGAAGATCATAAACTAAAAAGGTTTAATAAAATTGCACCACTGCACTGGCGCCATTCATGGAGAATATCACTAAGAAATCTTGTTTAAAAAAAAAACACGATCGGCAGAAAATAAATATATTAGCATATTATGTAATTACCAGCCAGTTATTATTAGCCTAGTAGGTAGAGGTGTTTGATATAGAAGGGGGAGGATGAGCGAAAGTAGTTGGTTTGTGACGTAAAAAAAGAAAAAGCCTTAGGACCTATACAATACAAGTTAGTTAAGTTAAGTAAGTTATTGTACTGTATTGTGAGTTGAGTGCATCGTCCCAACCCTAGCATTAACACAAGTAGCTGATAAACAAGGAACATGTAAGGCGTGCATTTTAATTTGTCAGAGCGTCTCACAATAACAAATACTAGTCGGCTTACAGGCAGTTTGCATAAATTAAACCAGTATAAGCTTGCGCACTGTACCGGTAAAACTGGAAAATGCCTAACCCGAGCACACAGGTCATGCTCAGGTGAACGCTTCCAAGGTGCCTGTAGCAACAGAGTCAATCATAGCATACATCTTGTTGGTTTAGATATGAATATGTAGGCCGATCTTAATAAACAATATAACTATTAATACAATAAGCACTGCTTGGCATATTGTATGCTCTTAGATGTTGGTAATGTGCTCTTATCCCAGCTGCTTACACAGGCAACTTAGCAATTATGAAACTCGTTCTATGAGCCTCGTAACTATGAATGCTCCAAAACAACTCTATTCTTATCTTTATGTACCGCAGAGATTGATTGCCGTCTCCTTCAACCAATGTACTCTTTGTAAGTCGCTTTGGATAAAAGTGTCTGCCAAATGCCCTAAAAGTAAATGTAACATTTAGCAACAGCAAGCATATCAGTTTATACTCCCAAATGTTGTGCGCTCTTTTAATTTGGTTAGGTTACACTTTAGTCTGCTTCGCCTGCGTAAACTCGTTTCTTTAGTTTCTGTATTGGTTTGAAAAATATACTGTAGGCCTACATGCATAGTCATCATACACATCATGGCCTATGTTCTCATGTTAACCACATGCCTGGCTGCAGTGAATTAAATTGTGCTCTGGTTCAATAAAGGTTGCAAAACCATAAGCTATCCTATGTTCAAGGTGTTATTGATTAGGACATTAAAGTCCTACCACGAACAAATACTTTCCCCAACTCCACCCATGATGAAGTGACTGTCACTTCACTCAGGTTGAAGTGTAGAACTTCCCTAACCTGCTTTGTGGAACAGGTCCAAGCAGCCCTGATCCTCTCTCTCTCTCTCTCTCTCTCTCTCTCCACCCCGAGTATTTTGTATACCTTTAAGATAAGCTGCGTATTGCTCAATCAGCAGCAGCGGGTGGCTCCAACGGAAACATATTTTATAGCCTATCCTTAAGAGAACCATGGCTATAAAAAACGCAGCTTTATAGGTGCAATGCCATAATGCCTACTCATGCAAAGCAGCATAATTGGTTTGGCTCCCGTCTGTACCCGTATGCGTACGCTATGACTCAAAACATTGTACCTTCAAAATGATCAAAAGATCCACTAAACACAGTTGATCACCGAAAGACAATTTCAGTGACGACTCAACAAAAAAAAAATACTTGATTAGTGATTGGAAACACGAGGACTCGACTGTGTGGCTGGTGGCGTACAGTATAGTAGGTGCGCCAGGTAAAACTCTCACAATCCTCCACGTTGTCCTACCGTGAAGTCAACAATGTACAGACAGGTAATGACAACACGGTTGACAGCAAGGTAGCCTACACACTTGGTCTGGTCTTCCCGGGTTGGTTCTAGTAATGGCACTTTATTCACGTTTTTGACCAAAACGTTCAAATACGTGGACTCCGCCACCCCCCCCCATCTAATCGTCCAAGTCTATTACAAACGCTTGACAACGTCTGCTTTACCCTGTAATGTTATTATGACACGTTAGAGCCAATAACTCGCCAGCAAACCGGTTAGCAAATGTGTCAAAGTTTTAAAAAAACGAACCATAATACCGTCAGTCGGTTTGAAGCATCTGCGTATACGTTCGCTTCAAACTGCGACGACGTGCTGTGCAATTTACGGCTACTTTGCGGGGCAAGCTGTCCAGAGTTATCCCGCAGGGCCCCAACTCCGGCTAGGGCGTCGCACCAGGCAGCCCCCGCTAGCCCGCCTAGCACCAGTAGCCCGCCTAGCATCAGGCAGCCTGGTGCTAGGCGGGCTAGCGGGCTGCCTGGTGCTAGCCCGCCTACAACCCGGGAGCCCGGGTAGCACGCGGCAGCCCGCCTAGCACCCCACTAGCCCGCCTAGCACCCCGCTAGCCCTCCGAGCACCCGGCAGCAGCCCGCACTGGCACCAGGCAAGCCTGTCCGGTCCAACGGCCCAACTTTCCCCACATATATATCTGCCGCCCAAGTCGTTCGCTGGCGCTTTATGCAGCCGTGCGCAACCACCGATTCGTGCGCCGTCGTTGTCGTCGTTTGGCGCAGATACGACATCGAAGGCGTACAACAAAAAAACAACAACACAACACACACACACACACACAACAACCCAGTTGTCAAACGAGACATGTCAAGCTGGGCTCACTGTAGCAGCCGCTCCCCCCGCTAGCCGGCGGAGCTAGCGCTGGCGTTCGCCCGAGTGCTTTGCTCGGGAGCTAAAGTCGTTAGCGTGTCACTGCTAACGCTTGTGGTAGCTACGCACTAGCCCCGGTAGCATGCGATGGTAGCCAGTGATTTATCCGTCAACTCGGCGGGACGGTTACCGACCGAGCCCGGGCGCTGCGGCAACCGGCAGTGGACGGGCGGAGCGGCGGGACTTACCAGGAGTCTTCCAGATCAAACGTTGTCCATTCCCAGTCCGCTGGGTTCGTGTTCGCTCCGGCCAGGCCTCCCCCCCACTCCACTCCGCTCCAGATGTGTCAGATAGTTGCTGCTGCAGGTTTTTTTTTTTTTTTTCCATCAACAGGAAGTGTCCTTTATGGTCTTATAGCATTCATTTTATCTGTGTGTTTTACGGCAGCCCCTCCCTTGCTCTTGGCAGTGCTGTTTTGCACAAAGACATTATGTTATAGAATGACGTGACGGGCGGCTCTCTCTCTCCACTTGGTTAACCCTTGATATTGCATTTCCATGCGTTTGACTTCCATTTCCCTATATTTTGCATACATCCTCCATTCCGGTTAATCCCAACCAAAGACAATATCCGTCCTAACACGGATGCATGTATTAAATCGTTTGTATTCGTGGTATAGGCTACGTGACAACTTTGTTTCTGCTTTTACCACTAAAACGGTGAAGAGTTAACGTATGTGCATTTCATGCATGTTTATAAGATACCTTCGTTTTGCTAAATGGACATACTGAACACAACACATCCGAATGGTTCAATTACACGAAGTTGAAGCAATACCAAAATCTAAAACTACTGAAATGGCGTGACACTGGAGGTAATGGCATTAAGACAAGCGTATGCCTATACACCATATAACAACAACGTATCATATACCTTCTGGGTGTAGATAATACAATCTTAATCAGCATTTTCCAGCACGCTTATCCGTTTATATTCCCAATTGGTATGCTATCTTATTGTTAGGTGAACAGGCACATCATATGTCATCACATTATAGTTGTACTCATGTCAACCATGCTTTGAAATACACAGTGCATGACCTCTCTGCTACAATCTAAAATCATATCCCATGTTCAATGTGTTATTGATTATGACTCTTTAAGACATGCCATATGAGCCTACAATCACTTTCCCAACTCCCAACGCATGAAGAGAGATTGGTGAATGTCTCAAAAAAATGCTCAAATGCAATGACACTGAAGTCAACTATTGAAATGTTGCTGAGAAAGACCTTGCAGCCCTAAAAGCGCCCATGTAGCGGATTTCTATCACTGGACCGTGGTGGTCGTGGTGGTCGTGTCCACAAGCGCAGCTGGGTTAAAACATTGTTCCACACGTCTTTGGGGAACATGCACTTCTCATTGTTTGCCACACAGTGGCGCCAAAGACTAGATGAATTTTGATGACCAAGCATGCATTTTACCACAAAAGGTCAAACATAGATATTCTTCTATATTATAATCCTATTTTTGACGTTTCAATAAGAAGACAATTAAAAAATAAATCATTTGATATCAGATTGTATCTATGTGATGATTATGGCAAATATAATCATTGGCAAATTAGAGGTTAATCTGCTTATTTTACTGAATGCAAATGTTAGCGGTTTTTCAAGCTACCTATATTTGAAAGAATTTGAAATCAAATCTCTTGATGTAAATTAGACACTACACATGTGGTCATGCTTTAGTTTAAATAGTGCTCCACCAACAATAACAAAACATGCTTGTATTATTACATGTTCATTATATTCTTCTTCTTGTAATAATCATTATGGTTATTGTTGTTGCTGGTGTTGTCTGCACGTAATTGTGCCCTGTCTGGGGAACATGTTTTAGAGTCACTCTTTCAATAAAGACTTACTGTAGTGTTAGACACTTAGCCTGCAGGATTATTCGTTGAGTCAAAAGAATGTTGACTGTGTGGGCTTGCTCCTTTTTTGGGGGGGTAAGTGTGACTGACAGCTTGGCAGCTCAGCCTTATCTGACCTCATCTGGGCGCAGGTGGGTGATCAACCTAGAACGAAGAATCGCTTTGTCATTGCACATGTGTCTTGTTGAACAACACACTCCTATATTCTGGACAGCCATTTTGAGTCGTTTTTCTTGGTAGCCAACACTTCTCTAGGTTAATAGAAACATCGATTGCAGGCAGCCAGACAATGGTGATTAGGGACAAGTTTGTTGAGTTGTTGGGACGAGCATTGATGCACATTTCAAACAGACCCGTCATCAAAGGGGTTCCTTTTCAGAGTTGTAATCTTTCCTCTGTTGAGACTTTTTTGGTTCAGAGAATGACGTGACGTTCAGTAGACTGATATTCTTGAGCCGGGTTGTCCAGTGTCCAGGGAGTGCATCGGGGCTGCAGGTGTTTCAGCCCACAACACTCTGATGTGCTGCTACTTCTTAATCCCAGATGACAAAGCAACAAAGCAGGCAAGCCCACCTCTGTAAAGACAGCTTGAATAAGAGAGCTGAGAGCCCATGATGAATGAGGACATATCGTGTATCAGACGTTAAAGATTGTGTTTTGGGGCTTTTGGGTTAATGATGTGGTGATGGATCTGTTGGAAATATTGGAATTACAGATAATGGTTTTTTCTGTCTTTAAATAGGACATAACATAGCGTTTGTATTGTCCCTATACTCAAGAGTGCTAATGTTCTGTCTTCACTCCATTGTTGATTTGTTATGGTATAATATAATGCATTATAGCTATAGCAGCCTACTTTAGCACAGCAGAAAATGTGTTTAATGACATTAAAATAAAAAGCTTACATAACACAGTCTTGCTCATTTTTAAGACATCCATTTTTATTTCGAGTTTTTGTTGTTTCGTAAGTAAGAATAACGTATGCAAGTTTAATATGAATAACACTGTCTCTTCTTGTGTGTCAGGAGTCCAGGGAAAAAAAAAAAAAGATCTTGGCTCTCAGAGCCTGGGGAGAACAATCGGCCCCCAGTGTTCAGAAATAGGCTAAAGCTCACTGATGGAGAACATATTTCCCAATAGCAGGTGTTTGGGTCCATCAGTGGCTGGTCCTCACCAGGACTGTAAATGAAAGGACAGGGCCGACCACAGGTGCACAGCTCCTCTCTGGCCCGCTCAGGTTTCACCTTCAAGGAGGGGCATTTGTGCAAGAATGAGCAAGGGTAATATCACCATCCAAATACCCACCGCTCGCTCGCTGTGGAGACGGTAGCTTCTTGTTGGATTCACCAATGTTTGAGAATTACATGTTCACGTACGTGGATTTTTGGAAAATATGATGACTTTATTGTTCAGTCCATGTGTGAGCAGACAATTTGTGTCATTCTGTTGCTATTTGAGATACAGGGCAACACAAACCAACAAAAAACAGATTTACATTATATGGAACAAATCAATTCAAAGTCCCTGGATTCACGTTTTTTCCTTCAATCATAATCATTTCAAATTTTTTCAAATTAAAATAAAATAGGGCTTTCCTCCAAATAAAATTCAAATAAAAAATTGCATGCATGAAATGGGAAAGCAAGATAATTAGCCTTCATAAGTGTCACAAGTTTGGTTGAGAAATTAAGCCAATCTGGTGTGGAAATGGTGGCCTGGGGTTGGGCGGGTGGGGGATGGGGGGTGGGGGGACATAGGCTTGTAAAGATGAGTGATCTCTGGCACAGCATGAAGAGAATGAGGTGTGCTAGCCGGTGCTTAGCTCAAATGAAAGCTCTGATTAGTGGAGCAGAGATCAAAATGACAGAGCGGCGGAGGCTTCAGCTGGCCCTTTGTTATTGATAAGTCTGTCATCCCCGCTGATATTGGCCCAGTAATGGCAGCCGATGATTAGGCCACTCCTGGGCTATTAACTACATTTCTTGTCCTTTTACTGGGGGCCCCGGGAGAGAGGGAGAGCCCGCCCGCCCGCACAAAGGCATCCTTTATGCGGCCCGGAGTTCTTAAACGGCGTCCACCTGACCTAAAAGGCACAACTGTTACGTCTCTCTGCCCGGCCAGAGGAGGCCGCGGTGGACCAGATACATGTCAGAGGTCGCGATGTGCAGTGGCTGGGTTTTTGTTTTTTTTTTCTTAAATGAAGGGGTTCTGAGTGAGTAGGCTGCTGACAGAAGGCCCGAGTGAAAATTACACAAAATTGGCTGTTTTGTCAACATTTCATCGGCAGATTTACAGAAAGGTGACCCGGAGCCCCCCTTTATTCTCTCCCCCCCCCCCCCCGCCCCACCCTCCCTTCCTTCACAAGGCTAAGGGGATTGAGTGGGTCAGAGTTGACTGACAAACAAATCTCTTCTTTATTTCTTTCTCGCTTTCTCTTTCCCTCTCGAGAAGTGATATTCAATATGATCTCTTTTTAATGATCCTAAGTGGCTGAAATTGCATAGACACAAACCATATTGTTGAGGCTTTTCCACCGCACTGAGGTAGGCTTAAATGGTACGGCATCGTAAGGATTTCAGATCTTCATCTTCTAAACTGTAAGCACCTCGTGTAGTGTTTATTCACAATATTTTTTATTTGGATGGGAGATGTCATTTTTGAGCATTTAAAGATATTCATGCGAAGCCAACATTCCTGCCAACGTTTCACAGATGGATTAAAGGGGCGGCAGAGACATATGTTTTTCAAGCGTGGACCAATCGCACGCAAGAGTGTTTTACCCAAAGCGCTTCTGTCTCCGGTCCTGTCTCTGACCTCGCTGTTGTCCTTTGGTTTTCCTTAACAAAGACCAACAAGAATCCAAGGCTTGTTGACTTAGCCCCCCAGTGGCCAGCGGCAAAGCATCTTTCATTAAAGTCTAAAACCTCAGGAATGAGATACTGGCCTCTCGATAAGATCTGGTAATGTAGTAACATGGAATTATGGAAGAAGAAAATTGCCATTTTGTAAATAAGCACCTGTGATCTCCCATGAAAGCTCCCCAGGTTCCTGGGTTGGGCCGGTCCCAGGAGAGGGAGAGGGTCCCTGGAACTCAATCTATCCTACAGAGGGGAGATTTACAGACTGGAGGCCTTGGGGCAGTGTTGGTGCTGTGAGAGGTCAGCACAGGGAGAACCAGACAATGATTCTATGTGTCTGCTTCAGAACATCATCTCTTATCCAAAACACACACACGAACACACACACACACGCACACACATATGAACACATACTCACACATGCACATAAACACAGACATCATGAATATCAAAACATGGCATTCTCCAGCGCTCTCTTAGCTATGCTTCATCATTGTGCTACAGCATACAGGACTTTAACGACGTAACATCAATTGAATTCTAGGTTATTAAGTCAAAGGTCACTATCAGAAAAAGGTGACATGGTGGCATTAAGTTAGATACTATGTTCCTCCAGCTACCCCGATGCAATACACACAGTGGGAACCCTGTGGCACAAGGAAAAAACAAATATTCCACCCCTAAAGTTCCTCTTTCTCCAATTACAGTAAAGGGCGAAAGAAAGCAGTTTGGGTGTTGCAAGCGTTGTTTACATGTGAGTCAGAATCACTCAATATGGCTCGCTTCTGGTCATATAGCTTCAGTGGACTATCTACAAGATGTACTTACCGACAACATAGTGACTTCTACCTACAATGGAAGTATAAGCCCAACGGTTCCAGCTTAAGAATCAGTACCGGTAGTCAAATAACGAATTCAATATATGTTAGAGAATGTTTTAAGACATCTGGCCAATGAGGGTACGAGCAGAACGGAACCTGCGTTTCCAAAGTCAATGGAGGCTGAGGTTGAGGAGAAACGTCATATTGTGCTTGAACCGATGTGTTTTTGTCTCCTCTGGACAGTTTCTTCGTCACCTCTTTAAATGTTAAAGCACTTGGCACACCGCCTGGCGGGATCTCTGGAGGAAGCGCCGGCACAACGAGGGTCAGCGGTGCCGTAAATCTGAGAGCGTCTACCTCAGAGTACGACACGGACACCTGAGATATGCATATTTAATACAATGTTCATGTTGTTTTGTGACTCGAATGTTTAACGGCGCCTTTTATGAGAGGGCTGCGGATGGACATTAAAAAGAGAGAATACGGCTGTGGGAAATTGTTAGCACTGGGGACGCGGAGATCCGAGATCTTTGTCAGATTTTATTATTTATTTATTTGGTTTTTTTTTACCAATGATACCCAACGGGTCAGGCACGGAAAAGATCTGCCCATGAGTCTTGCTCTCGGGTTTAGCTTGGCCGGAGGCGGGAAGGTGGATGGCAGCCATGCGCTCACACCTCATTTCGGAGCGATGCAATAAGTGACATGATGTCATGTCACTTTAACGATAAAAAGAGACTTACATTGTACCATACGAGCCTTCTCTCTCTCGCTCTCTCTCTCTCTCTCTCTCTCTCTCTCTCTCTCAGCCTTTGTTCCTTCCTTCGCCGCCCCGGATAAGACCTCTAGATCACAAAGCACAGATGTACTGTCTGTGCCCCCCTATGGGTTGGGATTTATTGAATACACATGATCAGACTGTTCGTACGGTACATTCTAGAGTCATAGCACAGCAGGTGTTTAGTTCTGTATAATCAAGGAGAAGGACCTCCTGTGTATGTCCAAACAGACATGTCATTTCTGCCTACATGTGTTATTTTCTAGCTTAAACAAAAGCATGCTTTCGTCTTTGAAATCCACCAGGGTGCTGTCATGGCGTACATGAATAGTGTGTTGTTTTATCACCTTCGATATCTAGATTGTCATAATCATTGTGCTCAAAAGTGATAAAATATAATATAATTAAGATAGAGTCAAAAAATGAATGCAATTAAGACAATTATCTTGAGGAAAAATACATACTTCTATCTCTAGAAATGATAAGTATGTATAAAATGTGAAATGTTATACAAAAAACTTGTTCAGGAAACACACAAGGGGTTAGAAGTTCAACACAATATTTATAATTTGGGGGAGGGTGGGGGGATAGTAGTAATTCAATTAGACAAGAATCCTCACCCGATGTGTGGGTCAAAGTTATCCATGCTAATCAGTCACAACCGGAGACATGTAAGCTGGCGGTTTACTGCTGGGCTCGGCCTGTCTCTGTCTGCTTGCAGTCACCGCATGCGTCGCATTTAATGAACACACTTACGTCAACAAAGACTCCATGTTGAATTTAATACCGGCAAATACTTTTTTCTTTTATTTTAGTTGAACAACACCAAGTCGTTTTCATACAATGGTAGTCATCGTGTTGTTTATGTTCCTTTTCTATGCTGTTGTTAATGTGATGTGTTAATGTTAATTATTGCTTAGTCCATTTTTAATCTAAAACATTATTGAATGAGTGTCATTTAGCATTGCAGAGATCACATTCACCCACACTCTTTGTCCATTGACGTTTCATTGAAATAAAACTTGAAAATGAGAAACATAACAGTGAAAAGCATGATGATAGTGACCTGTAAAACCTGTGATGTATTGCATATTACACATTTTACAGCAGGATAATGTCCTGCTCTTAATGAAATCCCCAGCAGACAACATTGGCACCAGCTGTCTTAAAGTTTAACATCGGTAGAAATTTGGCCAATAATTGTCTGTCACATTCTCTCCTGCTCCCGCTGATCAAAGTGCACGGATCGTCCTCTGAAACTTTAACAGTGTGCATCAGAGAATTCAAGCAGAACTCCGAACCCTGTCTAATTTGGTGCCGGCGTAGTTCTGACCCTCAGAGTGCCAATTTAGGAATGCGCCCGCCGTTTGAGCACTTTGCACCCAGGGACATGTCTGCAAAAAAGTAATTACTTCACACCGTGAGGATGTCAGTCTGGCTGGGAGCAAATGGAGTATTGTCTGTGTCCTGAAAGGAATAAAGAAGGACAGAGAGAGAGATGGAAAGAGAGAAAGAGAGAAGGAAAAGGAAGCGAGAGAAAAGAAAGAGAAAGAAGGAAAGATAAAGAAACAAATCCATTTTAATATGTCGTCAACACATATTAAAAAAAACTAATTCAGAAGGGGCAACATGTTACCATCATTACCCCCACCCCCTCCCCTTCCTCACATCCAACCACACCACACATGCTTCTCTTTGTGGGGATACCTGGGTGGTGTGAACGAGGCCGTGGTGGGGACAGGTGGAGGGAGCGGTGGGGCGGAGCTGTCATCCTGACTTTCAGGTGAAGCGAGGGATTAGGACGGGGGCGGGGAGCGAGGGCTCGCTGAGGGCCACGCTGACAGATCCACGCAGATAGGGCAAGCTCCTCTGGAATTCACACGCATTCATATTCATACGCATTCGTACGGTTGAAAAGTGTGTGTGTGTGTGTGTGTTGTGTGTGTGTATGCATGCCTGAATCTATGTATGGATGTACAGTAGGCTATGTATGTGTGGATGTATGTAGGCTATATAGATGTAGGCTATGTATGAATGTTGTAGGCTATATGGATTAGGGGCATTGTAGGCTATATGGATTTGGATATAGGCCTATGTATGTGTGGCTGTATGTAAGGGCTATATGGATATAGGCTATGTATGTGTGGATGTATGTAGGCTGTATGGATGTAGGCTATGTATGTGTGGATGTATGTAGGCTATGTGAATGTATGGATGTAGGCTATGTATGTGTGGATGTATGTGGATGTATGGATGTAGGCTGTGTGGCATGTGCTGTATGGATGTAGGCTATGTATGTGTGGATGTAGTCTATGTATGTATGTATGTATGTGTGTGTGTGTGTGTGTGTGTGTGTGTGTGTGTGTGTGTGTGTGGATGTATGTAGGCTATATGGATGTATGTATGGATGCAGGCTAGGATGGATGTAACAGCAGTGTCGTTTCGTGGGCCAGGTAGGCCCCCTTCCGCCTTCCCCTTTCCACATCCATGTGGTGCGTACGGCGGTCCAGGGGCTCGGGTATCGCCGCTAACCTCCCCCTTTGTGCCGCGTTCAAATGGCCCCTTTTGTCTGGCGTTTTCTGCGACCCATTGTGAGGAGCGCTTCTTAGTGTCACCTTTAATTCGCGCGGTAACCTTAGCCTCTCCGCTATCTCCAGCCGCCCGTCGGCTGGCACTCGGCCACTCCCAGGAGAGAGCCCTGGCTGAACCCACCCCCGACCCCCCCCCCCCCCCCCTACCCCCACCCCCCTCCTCCCCCTCCTCCCCCTCGTCCCCCAAACCCCTCTTAACAACACTAACAGCACTCTTGGGACGACTTGTAAACTTTCTGTTGCTTAAATATTTAAATAGCCCTTTAATTGGTGTTCGTCAGACCTCTCCGGGAACCTTTAGACGGCCCTCAATGGGGCCTCAGTAAACTGCAGTGAAATACGGGATTGACTGACTCTTTTTTTTGTTGGGTTGGGTTTTTTTTTACAGTTAAATTAGTTCTGTGGAAGGTATTGATTATTGTTTTGCGATAGACTATGTGTTTATTGCAAGGGTAAAGTACATTACTGCCTCTTAGGGGATACCATATCATAAACTGGCAAATAATATCCTTATATTTCTATCTGTCTGATCCATCTGTTGTGCTGTTGGACATTCATCAAGGGGCTGTCTCTGTCATGCTGTGTTTTTTGTTAATTATTCTTCTTTTGGGAGAAAAGTTGGTTAACGTGCAAGGATCAATTTTTTGGGCTTGTCAATTAGTTTATGACACAGATAGCGAGACTAAATCGTTGCAAGGTTAGATATTTTACAAACCCCTCAATAGAAAACTGTGTCTCAACATCTGCGGCATGGAAGAGACTAAAATGTTATCAGAAAGTAAAGTTGCCTTCGCTTTATACTGGCATACTTGGTCGCACTTTAGAATATCTGAAACTTTAAAGCATTCATCAAATAGTAGTGAATAGCGAATTCAAGGTGAATTCATCATTTATAAAGCATGGTTCATACATCGATTCTGATTAGTAAGCAATTCATAATCGGTTAATAAGCTCGAGTATTAATAAGACATTGAGATAATGGTTTATAAGATATAAAGCATCATTACCATCTTGTAAATATAGTGGAGTGTAAATCATTAACATACACCTTTATAAAACTATTATCTTGATAATGAATACCAATGGCGGAGCAAAGTTTTATAACTGATGAATTCACTATTTACTACTACTTTATTAATGCTTCAAAGTTAAAAAGCATTTATTCTAAAGTGCCACCGAATACTTCTTCTAATTTTCCATGTTTCTTCTTCTTCTTCTTCTTCTTCTTCTTCTTCTTCTTCTTCTTCTTCTTCTTCTTCTTCTTCTTCTTCTTCTTCTATGATTTCCACGTAAGATGCCAGATCTTATGGGCTATACATCCCCAGGCTCTGTCTGGCTCTCTCCTCTTGGAAGAGGCAAAAAAAACATTGTGGGGAAGAGAGCAGAGGCCTGTATTAAAACAGCAAACATGATAACCTGATAGCGAAACCCAGCTGAAGTTCACAGTTGGAGGGGCTGTACTTGTGTTGTCTCTCTTCTGTCTCTTGGGAATGGGGCTAGAATCTCCAAGGGGCTTCCTAGCTATAAGTAAATGTGTGTATCACAGATTTTCACCGCAAAAAAATATTATAATGATAAAGAAAATAATGTATTTATTTCTATGTCCAAACAGTCATTGTAATGTTAATCAAACTCAGACAATTTCGTTCTCACCACAACATAACAAAAAACACAGGAACATACAATACATAGGCCTATACATAGATACCAAAGGCATTAGGTCAACAGATAATCATCTGACCACTGCTCACAGTTTCCACTGGAGATACCAGAGAACAGGAGATTTTTATAGAGCAGGAGGGCAGAGTCTTAGAGCAGAGCGGGGCCCTTCATAGAGCGGGCCCTCGGCCGTGTGCTGGAATGGAGCTGAGGAGCCGGTCTCGGGCCACTTCCCCCAGCGCGGCTCACATTCTCCGGGTGAACCGGTGTCCCGGAGGCCAGTTGGGAGGCCTGGTCTCATGTCTCATGTCCTCACAGTTCACTGGGCTCTTTAAAGTCAGCACACCCACTGGGGGGCCCCAGGACTACAAAAACTACAAACAACTGGGCTGTCCCAAGGCCCCTATTGTAAGCACACACACACACACACACACACACACACACACACACACACACACACACACACACACACACAAGAGCCTACCGGTGTATGCACGCACACACACACACACACACACACACGCACCAAACTTTTAAAAGACCTATTTACCGTCAAACAGATATAATTAAGGGAACATCGAATGAAAGAAAATTATATTCTCTGCTGTAGTAGGAAGTGCTGTGGCAGCCAGAGCACAGTCGGTGCTAGACGGCATCCATCCCGGTTTTTCAGGTTTCAAAGGTTGAGATATACGGCGCAGAGGATGACAACGGGAGGGAAATGTCAGAGGCCAGATCGGTTTACTGACATGGCACACTCCGGTGAGCATACGCAAAAGGAGATCAAAGACGGTTGTGCCCCCCCACCCCCCCCCACCACCACCACCACCACCACCACCACCACCGAGCACCACCCCTTGCCTACCGCAGTGCGTCCCCAGCAGATCTGACAAAGTGCCCCCATTGTGTGACCCTGACCCGTTACTGATAATGGATTGCCTTTCGATGAAACCACCTCCCCCTCCTCCTCCTCCTCCTCCTCCTCCTCTTCCTCCTCCTCCTCATCTCTCCCTCCTTCAGCTACGGGGATGTGGGCCGTGCACATCACGCAGAGCAGGCGGGCAGGCAGGCAGGCAGATCTGGGAGCAGAGGGCTGATATACAGGCTGCAGCAGAGCAGCGGTGAACATGTACTTGATAGGACACGTCAAGCGTAATGCGGTCTGACAGCTTACAGGGACGTGCGTGGCGTTTCTTCTAAATATCAGTTCATGGCCCTGGAAATGTAACCGTAGGACCTCCACGTGTTTTATTGCGACTTTACACAGATAAATTCTGGTTCGGTTATTGCATTTTTTTTTTGGTGTTGTACGCACTTGTAAAGGAGGAGTCTTGGAAAATTTGGAAAGGGGCCAGAAATCGTCAAGCCAAACTCGGGTTTATTTATGGAGTCATTTATCACAGTTACAGTTTCAAAGGGCTTTCAAGACTTACGTTCAGATGAGCTTTTTTATGTCACCCCCCCTAACCCTGAGCCATGCGGAGGGCCAGGAAAACCTCCCAAATAGGCCTACCCCCAGACGGACAAGGAAGAAACTCTCCATGAGAGAGCATTGCTCCATCCATCCATCCAGGGCAGCCATAGCAGTGTCATTATAGGCACAGATTTGCAGGCCAACACACAACGTTTTATAGTGTGCATATCTTTAAGGTACGGGGGAACAACAGCAGTGAGGTGAAATTAGAATAAGCAGAGGAAAGACAAGAGCAAGTCAGGGAGAGCCATCGAGGGTTTTTGTAAGGTGCAGTTTTCTTCCATGCTAGTGAGTCCACACACAGAGGTGGTAATAGCATCAACGCGCCTGCAGGTCTGAAGAAAGCCAGGCTTTCATGATCTCTGCAATTGGAAACTTTTTTTCTCCTGTTGTTTGAAATTCATTTTTTTTTTTTTTGCTGAAGCAGCAATCCTGCGTATTTGGTTTCCGACAAAACTATTTCTTTTTTTACTCGTGAAAGAACCTGAAAAACCCCTCCTCACCAGCGCATCTGCTACGGCTCAAGTGCTTTAATGTGCTCGGTGCTGCTTCACTGTGTTTTGTAACTCGATTGAGACACAAGTTGCTTTGAAAAATCACTGTTAGGTTATGTTGTTTGAACTTTGAATATGGATCAAGGCGACGCTCTGCAATAAATCTCACACTCCAACAAAGCCTCATATTGCATTGAAACGTTACGACCACTTCAATCAGAGTAAATGTCGGGGACATGTAAGTTGGGACATTTTCGTTTGAGGTACGACACCAGCACAGACGCATTGGCATGTAACACACACACACGCACACACACACAGACACAGACACACGCACACACACACACACACACACACACACACACACACACACACACACACACACACACACACACACAGTACAGCTAGCTGTGTGTGTGTTTTGCCCCCTGGCGTGTGCATGTTCTCTGGGGTTCTACTCTTTCAAAAAACGGACGTTCCATGATGAGTCGTGGCAGCGGAGTCCCTCTAACCCTCTCACCTGCCACATCATCTGTTGTTCAGTTCTCCGCGGGGCCGCCTGATGCATGGCCCGTCTCAAGCACTCATGAACCCCCCCTACCCCTGACACCCCCACCCTCCAGTTAGTGCAGAAATGAGTGATCCAGGAGCCCAGGAGAGGTTTGGTAGGCGCTACTCCCCATCTGAAATCAGGACATCAGTGGAGGTCAGAAAGGGGGGCGGAGTGGAAGGGGGAAGGGTGGGTGGGGGGTGGGGGTTGGGGGTTGGGGGGTGGGGCGCCCGTGGGCAAAAAATGCAAAAGTTATCAAGCAAGCCCCGGGAACCCCGACATCACCACCCCGCCCGCCTTGGCTTAGCCGGGAATCAGGGTTTTTGACTCCCACAACGCCTCCTGCCTGCCTGCCTGCCTGCCTGCCAGTCCCTGGGGCTCCTCAGACAGCTCAGGAATTCAGGATAGGGATCCGACCACGTCTACAGCTGGGAGCAGGATTTCATCCTCGCCGGCGTACACTTCTCTTATTGTCTGGCTCTGGCATCCCCTGGTGCTGGGCCGTCTGGCTCCGTTGTCCTCCCCAACGCCGCGTTGGGCTAATATTTTTTTGCCTCGGGGGGGCGGTGGGGGGAGGGGTCAAGGGTCAAGAGGGGGGACTTTTGGCGTTTGATTTTGACCACATATTGATTTTGACGTGGACACACTGTGACTGTGGGAAAACATTTTTTCAGGCGTAAACTTTTTTTTAATGCATTTTTTAAGGAGTTGCAATCATTAGCAATTTTGCCATTACAAGAAATTATTCGTGGCAGGTATGGTATTTATTGTGATATTAGGACTGTTGGCTCATAAATAAAAATACAACAAATATAATTTATATATAATTTATTCAAGCCTTCACGTTTGATGTCATCTTTTACATTTCTGTCTTGTTGCTTCTTCTGTGTGAATTCTAGTGGGATAAGATAGATAATAGATGATATAAGGACAACAAACCAGAGTGCTGCTATATAGCCTGCCTCCCCACTCCCAGACTAAAGCCTTTATTTTAAACAGCAGTTCCTCCACCACTTTCCAGGGGGCACTATTGAACCGAAAGAGAAACATATTGGCGGCCATGGAGCCTGCAGATGATGAACACTTTGCTCGCTGTAGGTCGCCAACTGAACCCCAACATGAAGCCGACTGGAGAGCGGCGACGCCCTGGACACTTGGGGGGGACAAAGGGATTCAACAGCTGACATAAAGCATCCAAATGTGCTATCATGAGCAAAAGCAGTCATCATAATACATAAGACTAACAACGTTATTGTTAGTCTTGTTTTTCGAAATGTGGTTTAAAGCTTTTTTTTTTCTCTGTTCTTATTTTTGAGAGTTGACTACAATGTCCTCATGATGATGTCACGTTTGATTGATTATTTTGACAAGCAATGACAAATTCCCACATTCATTTTTTATGAAGTCCATAGGTTTGTCTTAGATTGAGCCTGCACTTATCTTTTTGGCACTTCACCTCCATTGAACAAATACACTTGCAAACAAATGTTAACGTGAGGAATAGTTCATACGCTTCGACAGCCTTTCTCTACGAGGAGTGACAATCATCGTTGCAGATATTGTTTTCATCTGGAATCCTTGTTACCTTTATTTTTTTTCGGAAAGAAAAAAGTGCTTCAAGCATAATAATCTAATAAATCATAAACTAACACCTGCAGACGGGGTGAATGGCAGCTATAGGCAACAGAAATCCATCCACTGACAGGAGACTGGGCAGATATTGGCACTGATGCTATGGGGGGGGGGGGGGGGGGGGGGGCGGTGCCTGGGATGGAGATGAGGCGTGTGTGTGTGTGTGTGTGTGTGTGTGTGTGTGTGTGTGTGTGTGTGTGTGTGTGTGTGTGTGTGTGAGTGTGTGTGTGTGTGTGTGTGTGTGTGTGTGTGTGTGTGTGGGTCCAGCAGGCAGCAGCAGCAGTTTGGATTGCAGGTGCTGGCTGGCTGGTGCTTCTCCTCAGATTGCGGGCTTGCCGCCGCCACCGCCGCCAGCCTGGCCCCTGGGTGCCCCCCACCCCCTCCCCCCCCCCCCCCACCCTCCTGCTTTGAATCCCAGCCTTTGTGCGGCCCCCAGGAACCCCTGGGGAGGTCAGGCACATTCATGTCTCCTCAAGAGATACCAGCGAATGAGAGGGAGAGAGAGAGAGAGAGAGAGACAGGCTAATGACTCAGCTGCAAGGTCTGTACGCCCTGACACCTTTTACTGTTGAATTAAAAAAAATATATATATAATAATATTAAGAAGAAGAAGATTGGCGAATAAAACGTGTTATACAGTGGGAACACCACAGTGTACCTCTGGGTCTGAGCAAGCGTATAGCGGTCAAATAATCACACGGATGCCGTGATGTCGGGGTCGTGTTTGGATTCACAACACTCTCCCTCACTCCACTCTCTCTCTCCCTCTCTCCCTCTTCCCTCTCCTCCCTCTCTCTCTCTCTCTCTCCTCTCTCTTCTCTCTCTGTCTCTCTCTGTGTCTCTCTCTCTGTCTGGCAGACATGGAGGGCCAGTGTCCTGAGTGGATGGCTGGTGCACTGGGGAGCCCGGTTGGTGTGAGCCGGTGGACATGGCTCTAATGAGAAGCAGGAGCCGGGGCCCTTTGCTCTGGGGGAAGGGGTCACACAGGGTTAACTATCAAAGATGAGTGCAAAGCTATCCCAGTGGAAAAGAGCCAGAAGAAAACATTACCCTATCACATGCTAAGCTCCCCCGAAACTGGGAGTTCCTTATGCAGCTTAATTAATCCAAGACTCCCTGCACAGTTCACACTATAACAGAGCACTGTTTGTGTCGGCTGTCAGTTATTATTTCATCTTACAGTAATTATTCAATATGTAAGATCCCCAACACCATTCATTTATGAATACACAAATACAGAAATAATTACATATTAAATGCAATTTATATCAGTTTTAGTTGAGGCATATTTTATGGATATATTTCATGGGCTTTTATCCTTTTATTTTATTATTTTTAAATACACGTCTCAAAGAATGAATAAAGCCTATAATTGGGAGAAAATATGATAGTAAATGTATTCGTGGAGTTTAGAGTTACACTGGATTTGTGTGCGTGGGTGCTTGGGAGGGACACCCAGTCCACAGTGTGTCACAGACAGTTAGACACTTAAAACACACACACGGGGAAACAAAGACAGATGTGGACGTCCACAATTACGTCGGTCAGAAACAGTGGCAGCCGTGAACTCGTCTAGACGTCTCATTTTTTATTATCACTGAAATAAATGCTATATTAATGCAGCATGCCAATTAAAACCGAGTTTGGACCAATTTGTCAAACACACTTCTTGAGGAATACTATATCTTTTTTGAAAAATTGTTAATAGCATAATATATCCACAGAAATGTACTATTATTGTTGTTTTTTTGGTTATATTTTTGATATGAATCGAGAAGGAGCCAATGCTTTGTGTTTGAATCAAAATGCTTTCCTGCCGATCCCAGGCTTGCGTGAGTCTGGTTTTGAATAAAAATTGACCGAAAACACACAAGACATGAAATTGTATATTAAACTGCTGCACAAGTGTGTACAAAGAAGTGAAAACAGCAGTAGAAACTAAAACACTCCAGGTCTGCTCGTAGCTGTATCCTGATGTATCTACATACACTTCTGAAAAGGAATCTTACACACACACACACACACACACACACACACACACACACACACCATATACCCCCACTATCTTTGTGATGGGCTATACAGCTCCTTGGGTACAGACTGTGTCCCCGGGTGCAATATTGACCCATTACTTGACTTGCTGGATGTCTGGAAATTGCTAAGCGACAAGTGAAAGGACTTGGGTTCGATTGACAGACTGAACACGTGTACGGAGCAACACACGATCGAAAGGGAAAAATAAATATTTTTAAATAAAAGTCTGGATCCGTTCACCGTTCAGAAGTGCACCTGCTTCCACTGCAACAGAACACAGACCATTCGGATGGAGATGATTTGAACTGTTATTGCTTGTAGAGACATTTTCAAGTAAACTAAATATGATTAGGCTACTGAGCATCTATTCAATACATTATTTTTACAGGCCTGAAGTTTGGTATAGGCTACAGACTCACTCCTGGTTATATAAGAGTATTGTCTACATACAGTGGGCCTAGTATCCAATGCCTTTATTGTTATCGACTAAGATTCCTCCTGTGGGGTTCAGACACGATTTCACGTTTGGCTGAAGTCCTGCTGAAACTCCAGCTCCAGAAGCCACTTATTAATCACATTTGAAGGCTGTAATATTGTTTGCTGGGGGATCTGTGCCATAAACACTGAACATGTCTGACACCTGTCCCAGTTCATATGGTGCAACAGCGGCACCCTTGTGTATTTTGCATATTTACATTTTAATTGCATTACAACCTGCTTGGGCTATTAATGTTTTTCTGTTTCAATTGCAGCTAGGACACAAATATGCCATGTTTCCAACCCGACCGAATGTGTAGCCTGTGAATTGGAGCCAGAAAGAAAAAATAGGAAATTGAAAATAAATATATTGTATTTTATTTTATTAAGAATACAATTTAAATACAACAATACAAAATGCAATGCTGTGAAACAAGTAACCACAAAGTGTTTTGTTGTACAATACGCAGTGTATATAATGACATAGTTCCGGCTGTCGCTAACGGTGACAGTGCGTTCTGACACCGTGACCCCAAGAGGTCAAAGCAGGCAACCGGGGAAGACATCTTAAAGATAGTTTCGACTGACACGTTGGATTAATGACTTTGTACGTAGCTTACATGACATTCAAGAGGCTTATCCTTTGCACTTTGCCAGACAGTTTGAACACAAACTCGGGGGGGAAAAAAAAGGATGGAATCCAATGTACCCAAGGCAAGTTGACAAGAAATGACACGTACCTTCAAAGGGCCAGCCAAAGGCAAATGGTTGGTGGGTAGGTTCCTGGTGAGCTGCCATGGCAGCTCTCTGTTAGGGCTTGCTGTCTACCTGTGAGCATCTTGTTTCAATATGCTTGAGAGACAAGTACAGCCCATTCCCTCAGTCTACAAACACACACACACACACACACACACACACACCACTGCTGTGCAACTCTCAAAGTGTAACCATTTCATTATAATCAACAGATAATAGAGATTTGAAGTTATTATTATTATTATTATTGTTTGTTGGTTTTGCAACCATATAAAAAAAATAGAAAACCAGAAAATCAGAGCTGCTTATTTCTATTCAGCAACATTTTGATTTTAGCTATTATTTCCCTGCTCAGCAGATAGATATAGCAAGATTAGTTAGCGTAGCATTGTGGACGGGCTAGCTTCTTGATCATAGGGAGTCAGCAACAAGTGTGTGATGACTTGTATATACAAAAGCATGGAGGTGGACTTCCATGAAGAACGTCTGTTCTGCTGGTCTCACCCCTGCTGCTAGGGCACCTGTAGTCCAGTAGATCCTGCTTATGCTGGGAGTGCCATCGGCTATGGGAAAACCATATCCTGGTGTAGATACGCATATGCTTGTGTTCAGAGCAGAGAGAGAGCTCCACCGACCCTGGATTAGGCCAGATATTGCCCCCCCCTTCTCCTTCCCTCTCCCCAGTACACACACACACATACAGTATACACACACACACACACACACACACGCACACACGCACACACGCACACACACACACACACACACACAGTACACACACAACAGCACACACACACACACACACACATTGTACATATGCACATGCCACACACACACAGTCACACACACACACACACAACACCCACACACACACACAGTCAAACACCACACACAACACCCACAACACACACACAACACACACACACACACACACACACACACACACACACACTACAATATACAGGGCTGTTATGCTCTGGTGCGTGAAGGCACTGTAATCAATATCTACACAAAGCGCCCGTCCACTCAGGGAGGTCGTGACCTCTGTTGCTGCTGATTGGTTACAATCACGGGTTACAGCTCATAGTAGCTGGTCCAATGTATTGATCCATTATAAATAAATAATGAGCTAAAACAAATTTGATTAGTCAATTAAACTGCCACTGCCCAGAAAATAAGCGTGTGTAGGATCATAAAGTTTCTTGTTATACAGCAAGTAAACATTTGATAAAATAGAACAGTCCTCAGACCATGTAAGAGTTTTCCCCTTCGGCTCGATGTAAGTAAGGCATTAAATGTCATTCTTTCTCTCTTTATTATACCAACATCTTCATCTCTAAATCCATCTTCATTAAACACGGAAAGGACAATAGCCTCCCGTTGCTCTTTCAACACTTAACCTCACCAGGAATAACAATATTGTAAAAGTGCAAATCTTTCTTCAAAATGGCCCCTCGGTTAATAATTAAACCATGGCATTTGGAGGAGACACCAAAAAATCTATATGCTGAGATGTACTAACCTTTTGAAAAGTCTGAGCTTGTCTAAGGGGGCTGTTATTCTCCGTTTTATTTAGCTGCCTTTAGATCTCATAATAAAACTGTCAAAAAAGGCAATGGCTGACCAGCAAAACAAAAGGATTGCAGTTTGTTTTTTTCACCGCCCCCCCCCCCCTTCCCTCCCCCCGAATCAGCTCTATATTAGCTCTGTCTCCTGAGGAAGGCAAGAGAAGCTAAGAGGTGGGGGGGGGTGCTGACGAAGATGCTCCTGACAAATGATATTCATATCTCGTATTATGGATTATCACAGAAATAATAATAACAACGCTGATTAACTTGTAATGACACCTAGAAGGATACGCTGGGAAAAGGTCAGAGGAGTGTTTTTTTTTTGGGGGGGGGGGGGCTGGCCCCTCCCTCGGTGTGCTAACCATGCCTATGATGATGATGATGATGTGCACGCGGGTCACGCGGGAGGTCAGCAGAGGTGAGCCCAGCGGTCATTAAGAGGACCTCTGTGCAATAGGCCTTCTCTAAGCACCCCATCAATACAGCCACTGGACACACGCCACTTATCGACTTTTTTTTGGGTGCAGTTTTATTATTTTATTTTGAAGTTATACTATATATCCGTTCTTACAGAGCCCCGGTTGTAAGGAGTACGCATTGCATGGCACTTTTTTATTTATTGTTATTATTATGAATGAAAACTAGGAAACGAATGCACTGCAGACTTATTGGGGCTTACAGATGGAGATGAATAGCGAGGTAGCGTGACAGGAAACACGCTAAATGCAGAGTTTCTACCAGTTTTGGCTGCGCTCCTATTGACTGTTTACTTACAGATTTACTGTCCTCAGTCAGCTCTAAGCTGCACTCTGTGGCTGTAATTCATCCGCCTCACAGGTGAGTCCAGTGGAAACCATTCAGCACCATATATACAGCCTCCATATATATCCAGAGGCCCATGTTTGAAACGGCTTGAGGATGGACAACATGGCAACTCTTGCTTCTAGTCAAGGAAGAAGTGACCTGGTCGGCTCTATTCAAGTTTCTGTCCAGACGCTGGAAAGGAAATGCTGTGTGCAGACAAAAAGCCTTAAAACCTTAACAAGCATCGCTGATGTCCAGAGTACATTGTTGTCATGTTTTTCTGGACATCGTCCCATGATGTCCAGCGAAATGTAATGTGCAGTTTACTGTACGTAACTGACTTCAATTGAGCATGAGCATCTCTATTTATTTAGTCCAAACAAATGGAGAGAGAGAAGGGTCTCATTTGAGGGATTCAATCCGTGCACAGAAGCTGAATTTCTGGTCAAATAAAATGTTTGGGTGATATTTTCCAGCCGAAAATGTGTATTTTTAAACTAGAAACTTCCCCTTGAAAATAACTTGCTTTTAAACCAAGACTAATCCATTAATACATGTGATCGGAATCCCAAATCCCTTCAAACTGCCAGGCACACTTTTACTTTTACACTGAAGATGTTCTGTTTTCCAAACGAAATGTCTCAGGCTTATTGAAATGTGTCCACATCACAACAATCCTATGTATGAAGGGTTTGGCGATTTAGCAGAAAAAATAACAAAACTAACCTCATTCAAAAGGTCAAAGTATCTGAATCAGGAAAAGAGTACAGAGCCCTTGAATTCCAACATCAAACCAGGGGCTCCTGGAGGTGAGGCGTGCTGGCTTGTGTTGGACCTGGAGGGTCAGCGTTCCATCGACCGGTGCCCCCTGGCATCGCCCTCCGCCGTCACTTCAAACAACATGGCTGCATTCCTAGACCGTGTACCAATAAGCAGGAATAATGCAGGAAAATGAAAAGCAAAACAGATGGGCTCCAATAGTGCTGCCCCCCCCCCCACACACACACACACACACACCAGCTCATTCTCAGCATGGGTGCAGGTGGTGGTGGTGGTGATGGTAGTGGTGGTGGTGGTGATGGTAGTGGTGGTAGTGGTGATGGTGGTGGTGGTGGTAGGGGGTGGTGGTAGATGGTGGTGGTGGGAAACTTAAACGGGGGTCCAGTACTTGTGGGGTTTCCATGTGCCAGGAATGTCTACAGAGACTTCAGGTCATGTGTTTGTCGTTCCCAGAGACGTTGCACTCGGGCCATCCATCTAGGAGTGGGACTTTTTCCAGCCGTGTATACGAAGATTATATCAGCGGGAACACGATCACCAATTTTCAATCACTGTTCAGGATTTCACATTAATTGTGGAATTTTGATGAGAAAGTAGTTTTTTCATTTAGTTCTTCTCACAGTCAAAATATAAGCTAATGTCTCCTAATAGACGTGTTGTGTTGTGCACAATGTTTGCTGCAGTGGATAAGACTGCATCTGGTTTCTGAGTCACTACTTCACTAAAGCTGTGAAAAGTTTCAGTGTGAAGACGCTGGGATGGCCTCACTTTGACCGCTCTCTCCCTCCTCCCCGAACCGCAGCACACAGACCCGTCACTACGTGCTCCCTCCAGGCCCAAAGAATAATGTGTCAGACGGTTGGTTAAAAGTCTCCACTCACAATTAACCACACGCCGTGGAGTATGCCCAAGGAAAACACCCAAAATACACCACCACTGCCCCCACCCGCCCTGCCCCTGCAGGGTGTGAGTCATGAGAAGAGCTGCAGACTGTAACCAACACACTCCTCTCTCTCTTTTCTCGCTCTCTTTTCTCTCTCTCTCTCTCTCTGGGGTCTCCCATCCGTCCTGCAGATCATCAGTGGTTGAGAGATGTCAGTGGGGAATGTGCCTCTCTCGGGTGGTTAATTGGGAGAGCAATTAAAATGACAAGTTGAACAAAAAGACCAGCCACTTGAAAACCGTGTCATCTGTCTCCTCACGCTTGCGGTGAGGTGTGGTGAAGGTTTTATAGACGAATCTCTGTCTTTAGTATAGCTGCATGTTCAAGGCACCATTGATAACGACTTTGTTTCAAATTCCTACAACAGTAGGACATTTATTGTGCCACGTATCGTTTTTTTTCATCTGGTTGAACATGAGGCAAAGTGTTAAGTGAGAAAACGAGTCACAAATAGGGCTGGGCGATTAATCGATCTCGAATCGAGATTGCGATACATTTTTCGTCGATCTCGATCTATCAGCCTTCGCAATTTTTTCCGATCTGGACAGATCTGACAGCAGCGCCATGACGCACCAGAAATAAATGTGTCAACAGCCAATCAGTCTGCAGTGTTTGTCGCGACACGGCCATTCGATACGATTGGCGATTGGCGCAGCCAAAATAACGCCAATCGGTCAATTTTGGCTGGACACGCCCATTTATACCACGGCACGAGGCGTTGTTTACCAACAGCGACCCAAAGAAAGGACAACAGACTGAGTGACACCGGCGAGGAACGCGAGTTACAAAGTGACCAAATTGTCGACAAAAATCGCTTTGGAAAGTCTATGATATGGAACTGGTTTGGTTACTTTAAAAACGACAAGGTGCAGAAAACGACCGTCTGCGTCTACATGTCGTTAGATTGTTGTTTTTTTGGTTATATTTTTGATATGAATCGAGAAGGAGCCAATGCTTTGTGTTTGAATCAAAATGCTTTCCTGCCGATCCCAGGCTTGCGTGAGTCTGGTTTTGAATAAAAATTGACCGAAAACACACAAGACATGAAATTGTATATTAAACTGCTGCACAAGTGTATGCAAAGAAGTGAAAACAGCAGTAGAAACTAAAACACTCCAGGTCTGCTCGTAGCTGTATCCTGATGTATCTACATACACTTCTGAAAAGGAATCTTACACACACACACACACACACACACACACACCATATACCCCCACTGTCTTTGTGATGGGCTATACAGCTCCTTGGGTACAGACTGTGTCCCCGGGTGCAATATTGACCCATTACTTGACTTGCTGGATGTCTGGAAATTGCTAAGCGACGAGTGAAAGGACTTGGGTTCGATTGACAGACTGAACACGTGTACGGAGCAACACACGATCGAAAGGGAAAATAAATATTTTAAATAAAAGTCTGGATCCGTTCACCGTTCAGAAGTGCACCTGCTTCCACTGCAACAGAACACAGACCATTCGGATGGAGATGATTTGAACTGTTATTGCTTGTAGAGACATTTTCAAGTAAACTAAATATGATTAGGCTACTGAGCATCTATTCAATACATTATTTTTACAGGCCTGAAGTTTGGTATAGGCTACAGACTCACTCCTGGTTATATAAGAGTATTGTCTACATACAGTATCCTAGTATCCAATGCCTTTATTGTTATCGACTAAGATTCCTCCTGTGGGGTTCAGACACGATTTCACGTTTGGCTGAAGTCCTGCTGAAACTCCAGCTCCCAGAAGCCACTTATTAATCACATTTGAAGGCTGTAATATTGTTTGCTGGGGGATCTGTGCCATAAACACTGAACATGTCTGACACCTGTCCCAGTTCATATGGTGCAACAGCGGCACCCTTGTGTATTTTGCATATTTACATTTTAATTGCATTACAACCTGCTTGGGCTATTAATGTTTTTCTGTTTCAATTGCAGCTAGGACACAAATATGCCATGTTTCCAACCCGACCGAATGTGTAGCCTGTGAATTGGAGCCAGAAAGAAAAAATAGGAAATTGAAAATAAATATATTGTATTTTATTTTATTAAGAATACAATTTAAATACAACAATACAAAATGCAATGCTGTGAACAAGTAACCACAAAGTGTTTGTTGTACAATACGCAGTGTATATAATGACATAGTTCCCGGCTGTCGCTAACGGTGACAGTGTGTTCTGACACCGTGACCCCAAGAGGTCAAAGCAGGCAACCGGGGAAGACATCTTAAAGATAGTTTCGACTGACACGTTGGATTAATGACTTTGTACGTAGCTTACATGACATTCAAGAGGCTTATCCTTTGCACTTTGCCAGACAGTTTGAACACAAACTCGGGGGGGAAAAAAAAGGATGGAATCCAATGTACCCAAGGCAAGTTGACAAGAAATGACACGTACCTTCAAAGGGCCAGCCAAAGGCAAATGGTTGGTGGGTAGGTTCCTGGTGAGCGCCATGGCAGCTCTCTGTTAGGGCTTGCTGTCTACCTGTGAGCATCTTGTTTCAATATGCTTGAGAGACAAGTACAGCCCATTCCCTCAGTCTACAAACACACACACACACACACACACACACACACACTGCTGTGCAACTCTCAAAGTGTAACCATTTCATTATAATCAACAGATAAATTGAGATTGAAGTTATTATTATTATTATTATTGTTTGTTGGTTTTGCAACCATATAAAAAAAAACTAGAAAACCAGAAAATCAGAGCTGCTTATTTCTATTCAGCAACATTTTGATTTTAGCTATTATTTCCCTGCTCAGCAGATAGATATAGCACATTAGTTAGCGTAGCATTGTGGACGGGCTAGCTTCTTGATCATAGGGAGTCAGCAACAAGTGTGTGATGACTTGTATATACAAAAGCATGGAGGTGGACTTCCATGAAGAACGTCTGTTCTGCTGGTCTCACCCCTGCTGCTAGGCACCTGTAGTCCAGTAGATCCTGCTTATGCTGGGAGTGCCATCGGCTATGGGAAAACCATATCCTGGTGTAGATACGCATATGCTTGTGTTCAGAGCAGAGAGAGAGCTCCACCGACCCTGGATTAGGCCAGATATTGCCCCCCCTTCTCCTTCCCCTCCCCAGTACACACACACACACACATACAGTATACACACACACACACACACACACACGCACACACGCACACACACACACACACACACACACACACACACACACACACACACACACACACACACACACATCAAACACACACACACAACATCACACACACACACACAAACACACAACACACAGCACAAACACCACACACACACAAACACACACACACACACACACACACACACACACACACACACACACACACACACACACACTACAATATACAGGGCTGTTATGCTCTGGTGCGTGAAGGCACTGTAATCAATATCTACACAAAGCGCCCGTCCACTCAGGGAGGTCGTGACCTCTGTTGCTGCTGATTGGTTACAATCACGGGTTACAGCTCATAGTAGCTGGTCCAATGTATTGATCCATTATAAATAAATAATGAGCTAAAACAAATGTGTAATTTGATTAGTCAATTAAACTGCCACTGCCCAGAAAAAAAGCGTGTGTAGGATCATAAAGTTTCTTGTTATACAGCAAGTAAACATTTGATAAAATAGAACAGTCCTCAGACCATGTAAGAGTTTTCCCCTTCGGCTCGATGTAAGTAAGGCATTAAATGTCATTCTTTCTCTCTTTATTATACCAACATCTTCATCTCTAAATCCATCTTCATTAAACACGGAAAGGACAATAGCCTCCCGTTGCTCTTTCAACACTTAACCTCACCAGGAATAACAATATTGTAAAAGTGCAAATCTTTCTTCAAAATGGCCCCTCGGTTAATAATTAAACCATGGCATTTGGAGGAGACACCAAAAAATCTATATGCTGAGATGTACTAACCTTTTGAAAAGTCTGAGCTTGTCTAAGGGGGCTGTTATTCTCCGTTTTATTTAGCTGCCTTTAGATCTCATAATAAAACTGTCAAAAAGGCAATGGCTGACCAGCAAAACAAAAGGATTGCAGTTTGTTTCTTTCACCGCCCCCCCCCCCCTTCCCTCCCCCGAATCAGCTCTATATTAGCTCTGTCTCCTGAGGAAGGCAAGAGAAGCTAAGAGGTGGGGGGGGGTGCTGACGAAGATGCTCCTGACAAATGATATTCATATCTCGTATTATGGATTATCACAGAAATAATAATAACAACGCTGATTAACTTGTAATGACACCTAGAAGGATACGCTGGGAAAAGGTCAGAGGAGTGTTTTTTTGGGGGGGGGGCGGGCGGGGGGGGGGGGGGCTGGCCCCTCCCTCGGTGTGCTAACCATGCCTATGATGATGATGATGATGTGCACGCGGGTCACGCGGGAGGTCAGCAGAGGTGAGCCCAGCGGTCATTAAGAGGACCTCTGTGCAATAGGCCTTCTCTAAGCACCCCATCAATACAGCCACTGGACACACGCCACTTATTGACTTTTTTTGGGTGCAGTTTTATTATTTTATTTTGAAGTTATACTATATATCCGTTCTTACAGAGCCCCGGTTGTAAGGAGTACGCATTGCATGGCACTTTTTTATTTATTGTTATTATTATGAATGAAAACTAGGAAACGAATGCACTGCAGACTTATTGGGGCTTACAGATGGAGATGAATAGCGAGGTAGCGTGACAGGAAACACGCTAAATGCAGAGTTTCTACCAGTTTTGGCTGCGCTCCTATTGACTGTTTACTTACAGATTTACTGTCCTCAGTCAGCTCTAAGCTGCACTCTGTGGCTGTAATTCATCCGCCTCACAGGTGAGTCCAGTGGAAACCATTCAGCACCATATATACAGCCTCCATATATATCCAGAGGCCCATGTTTGAAACGGCTTGAGGATGGACAACATGGCAACTCTTGCTTCTAGTCAAGGAAGAAGTGACCTGGTCGGCTCTATTCAAGTTTCTGTCCAGACGCTGGAAAGGAAATGCTGTGTGCAGACAAAAAGCCTTAAAACCTTAACAAGCATCGCTGATGTCCAGAGTACATTGTTGTCATGTTTTTCTGGACATCGTCCCATGATGTCCAGCGAAATGTAATGTGCAGTTTACTGTACGTAACTGACTTCAATTGAGCATGAGCATCTCTATTTATTTAGTCCAAACAAATGGAGAGAGAGAAGGGTCTCATTTGAGGGATTCAATCCGTGCACAGAAGCTGAATTTCTGGTCAAATAAAATGTTTGGGTGATATTTTCCAGCCGAAAATGTGTATTTTTAAACTAGAAACTTCTCCTTTGAAAATAACTTCCTTTTAAACCAAGACTAATCCATTAATACACGTGATCGGAATCCCAAATCCCTTCAAACTGCCAGGCACACTTTTACTTTTACACTGAAGATGTTCTGTTTTCCAGTACACTGTATGAAACAGCTCTGATCAAACGAAATGTCTCAGGCTTATTGAAATGTGTCCACATCACAACAATCCTATGTATGAAGGGTTTGGCGATTTAGCAGAAAAAATAACAAAACTAACCTCATTCAAAAGGTCAAAGTATCTGAATCAGGAAAAGAGTACAGAGCCCTTGAATTCCAACATCAAACCAGGGGCTCCTGGAGGTGAGGCGTGCTGGCTTGTGTTGGACCTGGAGGGTCAGCGTTCCATCGACCGGTGCCCCCTGGCATCGCCCTCCGCCGTCACTTCAAACAACATGGCTGCATTCCTAGACCGTGTACCAATAAGCAGGAATAATGCAGGAAAATGAAAAGCAAAACAGATGGGCTCCAATAGTGCTGCCCCCCCCCCCCCCCCACACACACACACACACACACCACACACACAGCTCATTCTCAGCATGGGTGCAGGTGGTTGGTGGTGGTGGTGATGGTAAGTGGTGGTGTGGTGATGGTAGTGGTGGTGGTGGTGATGGTAGTGGTGGTAGTGGTGATGGTGGTGATGGTGGTGGTGGTGGGGGAAGTGGTGGTGGTGGAGGTTCTGGGTGGTGGTGGAGGTGGTGGGGGTGGTGTGGTGGTGGTGGTGGTGGTAGGGGGTGGGAGGGGGTGGTGGTAGATGGTAGGTGGTGTGGTGGAAACTTAAACGGGGTCCAGTACTTGTGGGGTTTCCATGTGCCAGGAATGTCTACAGAGACTTCAGGTCATGTGTTTGTCGTTCCCAGAGACGTTGCACTCGGGCCATCCATCTAGGAGTGGGACTTTTTCCAGCCGTGTATACGAAGATTATATCAGCGGGAACACGATCACCAATTTTCAATCACTGTTCAGGATTTCACATTAATTGTGGAATTTTGATGAGAAAGTAATTTTTTCATTTAGTTCTTCTCACAGCTCAAAATATAAGCTATGTCTCCTAATAGACGTGTTGGTGTTGTGCACAATGTTTGCTGCAGTGGATAAGACTGCATCTGGTTTCTGAGTCACTTACTTCACTAAAGCTGTGAAAAGTTTCAGTGTGAAGACGCTGGGATGGCCTCACTTTGACCGCTCTCTCCCTCCTCCCCGAACCGCAGCACACAGACCCGTCACTACGTGCTCCCTCCAGGCCCAAAGAATAATGTGTCAGACGGTTGGTTAAAAGTCTCCACTCACAATTAACCACACGCCGTGGAGTATGCCCAAGGAAAACACCCAAAATACACCACCACTGCCCCCACCCGCCCTGCCCCTGCAGGGTGTGAGTCATGAGAAGAGCTGCAGACTGTAACCAACACACTCCTCTTTCTCTTTTCTCTCTCTCTTTTCTCTCTCTCTTTTCTCTCTCTCTCTCTCTCTCTGGGGTCTCCCATCCGTCCTGCAGATCATCAGTGGTTGAGAGATGTCAGTGGGAGAATGTGCCTCTCTCGGGTGGTTAATTGGGAGAGCAATTAAAATGACAAGTTGAACAAAAAGACCAGCCACTTGAAAACCGTGTCATCTGTCTCCTCACGCTTGCGGTGAGGTGTGGTGAACTGATGGCGGGGTGGAGGCCAAAGGGTTTTATAGACGAATCGCTGTCTTTAGTATAGCTGCATGTTCAAGGCACCATTGATAACGACTTTGTTTCAAATTCCTACAACAGTAGGACATTTATTGTGCCACGTATCATTTTTTTTCATCTGGTTGAACGTGAGGCAAAGTGTTAAGTGAGGAAAACGAGTCACAAATAGGGCTGGGCGATTAATCGATCTCGAATCGAGATTGCGATACATTTTTCGTCGATCTCGATCTATCAGCCTTCGCAATTTTTTCCGATCTGGATAGATCTGACAGCAGCGCCATGACGCACCGGAAATAAATGTGTCAACAGCCAATCAGTCTGCAGTGTTTGTCGCGACACGGCCATTCGATACGATTGGCGATTGGCGCAGCCAAAATAACGCCAATCGGTCAATTTTGGCTGGACACGCCCATTTATACCACGGCACGAGGCGTTGTTTACCAACAGCGACGCAAAGAAAGGACAACAGACTGAGTGACACCGGCGAGGAACGCGAGTTACAAAGTGACCAAATTGTCGCCAAAAATCGCTTTGGAAAGTCTATGATATGGAACTGGTTTGGTTACTTTAAAAACGACAAGGCGCAGAAACGACCGTCTGCGTCTACATGTCGTCAGACGTGTCGACCAAGACGGGAAACACCAGCAACCTGTTGAAGCTCCTGAGACGGTAGCGCCCTGGCAAAAAACCTATAATGGTGTTCAATGATGTGCACAAGCTAAAATGTGTTGCATAATGACAGTGTTACAAGAGATGTAAAGCCAGTAGCCTATATTCCTTTTTTTAATTATTATTATTACAGTTGTTTCATTTGATGCGTTCTGTGCTCATACGCTGTCTCTCTGCAACAAATAATAATTTGGATCTGAAAATATGATGTTTTAACGTTGGTAGGGTGAACGCTTGAGGTGTAATGCATAAGAGATGTTACTAACTGAAGTGTGGATAAGTTGCATATAAGTTAGTTTCTAATTAACGTGTTCAATTCTCATTCTGTTCAGCCCTTACCGTAGGAAGGCCTTTATTAACACAGTAAATAACACATGTATGTATTATCCTGCAAGCAACAGAAAATATAATCTAGAATCTTGTTTCTCGAGTGTTTGGTCGAAGCACTCGCATGAGGAATTGCAAACACACTAGAATTATATATAAGTTCACGTTCGATGTAATATGAAATAACAAAGATAGATGGAGCTCATATCAGAGTTTTACAATTTTCCTTGAAGTAATTACAACACTGTACCTTAAAGTATATATACATATATACTGTATATACATATATACTGTATATACAGTATATATACATATATACTGTATATACAGGGCTATATTTTGGTTGAATTCTCTCCTATTGGCTTGAAAGTGTTTTATTTGCCGAGGGGAGGGGGGGGGGTAAATCATTAAATTCATTAACAGGGATAAATTGGGGGGGGGGAAGGAACCAACTACAAAGAAAGCAACTACTTTAAGAAAGTAAAGTAAGTCAAGTCACTTTTAATGATTCATGTTTAAAAAAAAGTCAAGTCGCAAGCTCACGGTTGTCAGCAAGAGCACTTTAGGGATGGGGCCACCGAGACAGCACGCTAAGAAGTGTTACTTTTAAGTCAACGCCCTAACACTAACCTTAAGTCCTGTTAATTGTGTTGTCATGTCCTGATGGTGCAGTAGAGAGAGTGCATTGTTATCAACTCCAAGGTCATGTGTTCAAGTCACGATGGAAATCTCTTGTCCTTTTCCAACTTAACAATGCAGCATAAGTGTAATGTCAAATGCCACCTCTGACCACTACATAGTGTGGTGTCTCTGTGGCACAGCGGAGAGTTCTTACCTTCAACTTTGCAGTCCTAGGTTCAGATCCCGTAGAAAGCCTTCTGTTATGTCTAAGTCCCGTGAACGGTAAAGTTCACGGGAGTGTAAAGGCTGATCCATACTCCACGAGAAGTGAGAACAAAGTTCTCGCACCTAGGGCTGTGAGAACAAAATTGATGTCATTTTTTCTCGCAGCCCTAGGTCAGGAGTTCTCGCAGCTTGTTCTCGGACACATCAGCCGGTGATTGGCCAATTTGAAGTGGGCGTGTTAATGCGCTTTCCGCCGGCCGCGGAAGTTTGCTGCTGTGGGCGGGGCCTTTTGAGTTCTGCCGCTAGAGGTTCTTCGGCCGGAGTATGAAAATGTTCCCAGGGCTGCGACATTTCACATTTCGACATTCAGAAACAAAGCTTTCGCTTCTCGCGGAGTATGTATGCAGCCTTTACACCTAAAGGGCTCTTGCTGACAAGCGTGACTTTACCGTTTCACTAGGGACATAAGAGAACGCTTTCCACAGGATTTGAACCCAGGTCTGCAGAGCTGAAAGGTAAGAAACTCTCTCCGCTGTGCCACCACATCTATAAAGCGGTTCGGTGAGTGGCGATTTGACGCTACACTTATGCTGCGTTGTTAAGTTGGAAAAGGACAAGAGAGTTCCATCAATGACTTGAACCACATGACTCTTAGGAGTTGATAATCAATGCACTCACTCCACTGCACCATCAGGACCATGACACACAATTAACAGGACTTAGGGTTAGGGTTGCGTTAGGGGATTGACTTAAAAGTAACACTTCGTAGAGTGTGCTGTCTTCGGTGGCACAGCGGTGAGAGTTCGTTACACTTAAAACCTCAGCAGTGACTGGGTTTCAAATCCCACCAGTCATGCTCCAAGCAGGACAAACGAGAACTCTCCACTGCCACCGAAGACACCACACTATGCAATTTGTTAAAACGGGCCCAGAATTAAACCAAATGACACGAGCTGTAATTAAACCAAATTCAATATTTCGTACTTCTATATTTATCTTAAAAGTTTCGCCACAGGTCCATTTGAGCCACTTGTTTTACTATTTTTGTCCTACCTCGAAAAAGAGAGATGTGGAGATGTCTTGCCTGCCCAGACTTTGCTATTTAAAATAATTTGAAAGTAGTGTTTTATAAAGCTGTTTGCAGATGTCTTAATATTGACATTATTTTTAGTTAATAAACTGTTGCTAAAGTTTTAACTAATCAGAACCCTATGGAGTCTTCTTTCATTTGTCATAGTATCAGGATAACTCTTCAAACTGGCCAGCATTAATTCAAAATTATTTATGTTAATAAACACAATCGAAAAAAAATCGAAATCAATCGATCAATATGGGAAATAAAATCGTGATTATATTTTTTGCCAGATCGCCCAGCCCTAGGTCACAAACCTGCAACTGTGGTGGGGAAAAAAAACGTTGAAGATTTGGGTTTTATCTAAACCAAATATTGTCACGGGGGTCATTCCTATGCAGTGCCAAAAAACGGCCCGAAAAGTAAATGTGTGAAAAGTTTACAGAGGGCCAACTCTTACAGGTCCTTGAGTTTGTGTGTGGTGGATTCCCCCCCCCACCCACCCACCCCACCCCCCCAAGGTCAGGTTTCAGCCGGACTGTTTTGATATCCAGGCCCACGGCCCCTCGGCCTCTCAGGAGGCTTCTTTGGCCCATTCAGGTCCCAGTACCCGGCGAGCACGGCCATGACCACGCTACTGTTGGCCTGCGCCGGAGAAGACCCGGGGCAGAGAGACGCCATTGCCACGCAGAGGAGGAGGAGGAGAGTCACGATGGAAATCTCTTGTCCTTTTCCAACTTAACAATGCAGCATAAGTGTAATGTCAAATGCCACCTCTGACCACTTCATAGTGTGGTGTCTCTGTGGCACAGCAGAGAGTTCTTACCTTCAACTTTGCAGTCCTGGGTTCAGATCCCGTAGAAAGCCTTCTGTTATGTCTAAGTCCCGTGAACGGTGAAGTTCACGGGAGTGTAAAGGCTGATCCATAGTCCGCGAGAAGCGAGAACAAAGTTCTCGCACCTAGGGCTGCGAGAACAAAATTACGTAATTTTCTTCTCGCAGCCCTAGGTCAGGAGTTCTCGCAGCTTGTTCTCGACACATCAGCCGGTGATTGGCCAATTTGAAGTGGGCGTCGTTAATGCGCTTTCCGCCGGCGCGGAAGTTTGCTGCTGTGGGCGGGGCCTTTGAGTTCTGCGCTAGAGTCCTCGCGCAGTATAAAATGTCCAGGGCTGCGACATTTCAACATTTCGACATTTGCAAGAACAAAGTTCTCGCTTCTCGCGGAGTATGTAGCAGCCTTTACACCTAAAGGGCTCTTGCTGACAACTGTGACTTTACCGTTCACGGGACATAAGAGAAGGCTTTCCACAGGATTTGAACCCAGGACTGCAGAGCTGAAGGGAAGAACTCTCTCTGCTGTGCCACCACACGATGAAGCGGTCAGAGGTGTCATTTGACATTACTCTTATGCTGCATTGTTAAGTTGGAAAAGGACAAGAGATTTCCATCGTTACTTGAACACATGACTTTGGAGTTGATAACAATGCACTCTCTCCACTGCACCATCAGGACATGACAACACAATTAACAGGACTTAGGGTTAGGGTTAGTGTTAGGGAGTTGACTTAAAAGTAACACTTTTGTAGTGCGGTGTCTCGGTGGCACAGCGGTGAGAGTTCTTACCTTCAACTTGGCAGTGCTGGGTTCAAATCCTACGAGTCATGCTCCAAGCAGGACTACCGAGAACTCTCGCCACTGAGACACCACACTATGAATTTGTTAACAGGCCAGATTAAACAACACAACGAGCTGTACTTTAACCACTTCATATACATGTACTTTGCACAGGTCATTTGAGCCACTTGTTTTACTATTTTTGTCTACCTCGAAAAAGAGAGATGTGAGATGTTTGCTGCCCAGCTTTGCATTTAAATAATTTGAAAGGTGTGTTTTATTAAAGCTGTTTGCAGTGTTTAATATTGACATTATTTTTTGTTAATAAACTGTTCTAAAGTTTAACTAATGAAAAAAAAAAAAAAAAAAAAAAAAAAAAAAAAAAAAAGAAAAAAAAAAAAAAAAAAAAAAAAAAAAATCAAAAAAAAAAAAAAAAAAAAAAAAATAAGAAAAAAAAAAAAAAAAAAAAAATAACAAAATAAAAACAAAAAAAAAACAATAAAAAAAAACACAAACACACAAGACAAGACAACAACAGACAAACACAACACAACACAACACAACACAAGACAAGACAACACAACACAAGACAACACAAGACAACAACACAAGACAACACAAGACAAGACAAGACAAGACAAGACAAGACAACACAAGACAACACAACACAAGACAACACAACACAAGACAAGACAAGACAAGACAACACAACACAAGACAACACAAGACAACAACACACAAGACAACACAACACAAGACAACACAACACAACACAACACAACACAAGACAACACAGAAATAAATAAAAAGAAAGAAAGAAAAAAAAAAAAAGAAAAAGAAAAGGGGAAAAAAAAATAGGAAAAGAAAAAAAAACAAAGCAAACAAACACACAAGCAAGCAAACACACAAGCAAACAAACACACAAGCAAGCAAACACACAAGCAAACAAACAAACACACAAGCAAACACACACACAAACACACAAACAAACACACAACACAACAAACACACAAACAAACACAACAAAAACACACAAAAACAAACAACAAACAAACACAAACACACACAAAAACACAACAAACAAACACAAACAAACAACACAAAACAAAACAAACAAAAAAACACAAAAAAAAAACAATAAAAAAAAAAAATAAAAAAAAAAAAAAAAAAAAAAAAAAAAAAAAAAAATAAAAAAAAAAAAAAAAAAAAAAAAAAAAAAAATAAACATGACTAATAAAACATTTGCGGGCCGGATCAAAAGTTGAATAGGCCTGGTATGGACAGTAGTATAAACACAAATACACTATAGGGGAGGTATATACAGTATGGACAGTAGTATACATATAAACAAACGACAGGTGAGTGTGGGAGTGTGTGTGTGTTTGGTGGCTGGCTTAATTGGCCTCACCTGGCCCAGTTAGAGTCTGGGGTGGGTGGGGCTGCAGCCTCACCTGGCCCAGTTAGAGTCTGGGGTGGGTGGGGCTGCAGCCTCACCTGGCCCAGTTAGAGTCTGGGGTGGGTGGGGCTGCAGCCTCACCTGGCCCAGTTAGAGTCTGGGGTGGGTGGGGCTGCAGCCTCACCTGGCCCAGTTAGAGTCTGCTGCAGTCTTCACCACCACCACCCTGTGCAGTGCTCTCCGCTCCGAGACAACAGACCTGTGGTGTGGTCGGTGAGGAGGCTCTGGATGGTGCAGTGGTAGAACGGTTAGAGCGCTTGGCCACTTGAAATATCTCTTGTTACTTTGTATTGTATTATGTGGGTGTGTGTATTGTATTATGTGGGAGTTGTATTTACTTACTCTTATTCTATATTTATTCATGTGGGTCACGTGGGTTCATTGCAACATGCATGTTTCTATGTGTCTGTGTGCCTTTGTGTGTCTCTGTGTGTACATATGTTTACATAGATTTACTTCTCTTTCACTTTATTTCATCATGTACAGCACATTGTTGACTATGTCTGTGAAAAGGAACTTTACTTACTTACTTACTGATATACATATTTACTTAATTACTTACTTAATTACTTACCAGAATCTGAGGAGACAGATGGGCTTTCTTCAATCTCCTCAGGAAGAAGAGATGCTTGTGAGCCTTCTTGGAGTCTGAGACGTGGACACCCAGGAACTTAAAGCTGGCCACACGCTACACCTCCGTCCTGTTTGTAGGGATGGGGGTGTGCCAGTGTTGGACTTCCTGGAGTCCACAGTGAGCTTCTTGCTCTTCTTGGCATTGACAACTAAGTTGTTGTCTGTGCTGGAAAACCTCCCCGTACACTGACATCATTGTCACTGAACCTTGATAATGGTATGGTACCTGGTACAGGTACACAGTACACAGCCCTGCAGGACACTGGTGTTCAGGTTGAGGAGGTGTGGTTGTCTAACCTAACAAACAAAGAAAAAAACCGAACAAAAAAACACACCCAGAAAAACCACCACGATGCAGCGCGGTGAGAGGTACTGTGCGTTGCTTCTACCCTAACACAAACCTGGGGTCTGATTGCTCTAAGGACAAGGTTCCAGTATCCCAGCTTGCAGAAGGGATCACAAAACTCCTGTGTTTGACACCCCAGGTCACTGAAAGTCTTGACAGCCGAACAGTGTCGATCAGCCCTGAAACCGACCGAAAGGGCAATAGCACCGGTGGCTCGACAACCTATCGTTAATGCTAAACGCCTTCATATTCTCATTCTACTAATCATACTATTCTTCACTTTACTAAAGGCCACTAAACGGACAAACTATAAGCCAGGCAACGCGTCCAGCTGTGAACCACAGCAACAAGGTCCCGGTTAGACAGAGTTTTAGCGCGACGTAAAATCGAGCGGTTAAATTGCGGTTACTCGCGAGTCTTCACCATCAGCTCTTTTACTATTCTCTAAAAGTGCTAATAATTTTACACAGATCTGTCCTCACATTCACCCCACTATACGAAAACACACCGACCAGTAAGACACAAACAACGCACCCGAATCAGCGGTCGACCTGAGCAACACCACAAAAAAACCAAAGAAAACGAAAGGAATAAAGGGTTAACAACCAACATCGCAGAACAACTGTAGACCAAAACTGAGAAATAAGAAAAAAGACACGAAAGACGAAGAAGAAGAAGAAGAAGAAGAAGAAGAAGAAGGAAGGAAAAAGAAATTTTGTTCTCGCAGCCCTGGTTCAGGAGTTCTCGCAGCTTGTTCTCGACACATCATCCGGGCCGAACTTTTTTATTGTGTGATTGGTCAATTTGAAGTGGGCGTGGTTAATGCGCTTTCCGCCGGCGCAGAAGTTTGCTGCTGTGGGCGGGGCCTTTGAGGAGTTTCTCGTGAAGTATGAAATGTCGTGGCCAGAACAAACTTTGTTCTTGTTCTTGCCACCTCGAGAACAAGAACAAATTTCTCTGTTCTTGCGGAGTATGTATCAGCCTTTAGGGTTAGGTGGTGTCTTGCTCGGTTGCCAGACAACCGCTCTTACCTCCTGAGCTACTGCCGCCATGGAGGTGAGCCAAGCCCAGCCTCTCGAAGCACTTCATGATGGTGGTGGAGCTGAGTGATCGCTGCAGTGCAGTGTTTTGGCGCTGGCGCGATGGAGGTGGTTTTAAAGCACATGGGGACAGCTGCTTGGGCCACAGACAGGCTGAAGTCAGTCAAGACCTCAGTCAGCTGCCCAGCAGTCCCTGGGGAGCACGCGTTATCCGTGCACAGACAGGCTGAAGTCAGTCAAGACCTCAGTCAGCTGCCCAGCAGTCCCTGGGGAGCACGCGTCCGGGGGGATGCCTCACCATTATCCGTGCACAGTGCAGCACATACTTTGGTGGAGGAGAGTGTGAGAGGCGGGTGGTCTGCAGGCCTCCATGGCCACCTCCTGGTTGTCCCCGTCAAGCTGTTGTTGTTGCGTAAGAGCAACCATGTTGGTGTTAACGTGGTCCAAAGTCTTCCTCTCCCAGGGCAGGAGACATGCTGATGGAATTACAGGGGAGTGCAGTATTTAAGTTGGAGTGGTTAAAGTCACAACAATGAAGGAATGAAGTGGTTCGCAATAGCTATTAAGTTGGCCCACAAATGGTGTGTTAAGTCACAGAACCAATAGAAAGGTGAGTAGCCTTGATGAAGGCTGGTCCTGTGTGTCGTGTTTGTGGGTTAGGGAATGATGGCCCTCTGTGTCGAACCTGGTATGTGTGTTGGTGCATGTTGGTGTAATTAGGCCGCAATACTGCCGCACCCACCCAATGTGTGATCGGATGCCTATCCTACCTACGCCGCATGACGTGCTGAAAACCTATAGGCGACAGGTGAGCCTATATGGTGTCTTAAACGCAAAGGCGCACATAGCACCCAGCTCGCTCGACGATCGTGAGCCCATAGAATAGTTTGGTGTGATGGTAAGCGAGCTGTGGGGTGTCTGACGATTGCACCAATATGTGTGGCGTTGTGTCTGGCATAGCGTGTTCGCATCAAAAACTCCAGCACACCGCAGTGGTCACTAGGATACACATAAGTGGTTACAAACTAAAACACTCCAGCGTTAGCAGTGTCTAGAGTGCCCTAGTGGGCCGGCGCTGTTCTGAACAGCTGCTGCAGTGCTGATCCAGCATGCTCCGGCCGTTGAACCGAGCAAGAAACCAACCACGGCAGCGACCAACATATCTCACACGTGAACAGTATCAAACACGTATGATTCTTTATCTTAAACATCTCATCATTTAGGTAAACCAATGGGATTGCATAGATAGAGTATATGAAAAACTAGACCATAGTACTACACTAACCAACACACACACACGTAACAACACAACTATACGTGCTCTAGTGTACAGGCAAACACTATAGCAGTCCCTCTCTGAAAGGCTCAAAAGGTATTATTGAGCCTGCATACTGTACGTATACTCGGTAGACAGCAGTACGATATATATAGGATGAAGAGGAGAGGAATGACCATTGCCATGTTACATACATATGTCAAAGATAAGCTTGTTCGTGATTGGACCTAGTGTGAATGCGAGCCTCCGTTCATGTAATTTGCAATAACGTTTTTGTAGTTGCTTTGCTTCCCCCTTTGGATTTCGCTTGCATGCACTTGCTTCCTATGTGTGCTATCTGTGTTACAGTATATGTGTGTGTGTGCGTGCATGCATGCATGTTATGTTGTCTCTGATGTACTATGTGTGTGTGTGTGTGTGTGTGTGTGTACATGTTCTGTGTGTGTGTGTGTGTGTGTGTGTGTGTGTGTGTGTGTGTGTGTGTGTGTGTGTGTGTGTGTGTCTGTGTGTGTGTGTGTGTGTGTGTGTGTGTGTGTGTGTGTGTGTCTGTGTGTGTGTGTGTGTGTGTGTGTGTGTGTGTGTGTGTGTGTGTGTGTGTGTGCGTGTTTATGCGCACGCCCATGCATGTGTGTATCTGTGTGTGTGCACGCGCTCCCACATGTGTGTCTGTGCACCCGTGCATGCGTGTGTGTGTGTATGTGTGTGTGTGTGTGTGTGTGTGTGTGTGTGTGTGTGTGTGATGCGATGTATATGTGTGTGTATGTGTGTGTGTGTGTGTGTGTGTGCGTGAGGTGGAAAAAACTCCAGCACGTGTGTGCTCAAGTGTGAGAGACAACCTGACAGGAGGCAGGCCGGGGTGAGGGCCGGAGCATGTGCGGAGCGCGGCGTGAAAGACAGAGCAAACAGGAATGACAAAGAGTTTCATTTACAGTAAACATGGGCATAATAATCTACTCGCTCCTGGCGCTCCTCTGCGTGTGTGACAAAGATCGAGGCGGCGAAGACGTAGGCTACACTGTCACTAAGCACGCCAGTGTTTTCAGTTGTCATCAGTTCAAACGCATGACGCAAAGGCCAAAACCTCCGGCAAAGTAAGGCGAAATGGCAGCCACACCACACACACCACACACACACACCCTGCGGTCTGGGCACACGCGAGCCAGGTGTGTCCTAGTGGCGCCTGGCCTGCAGCGCTGCTCACCGGCGGTAGGTGGTAGGGAACGGACAATGAAGGGATCTTGCGACCAGGGAATGAATTGCCTGAAAAGAGGGAACCCCGTAGTCCATGTGGCGTGTAATGCGGAAGCCCGGCCGGTCGATGGTAAATTGCAACTCTTCCTACTCTATTTCTTCCATGCTGCTTTCAGCCATGGATACACCCTGACTGCTTATGCGTTTGCGTTTTATGATTCGGCTGGGTTGGTCGTGTGTGTGAGAAATTCTCTTATCACATTTCTATTCAATCACCTAATATACTTCACAAGGTTGACGCGCTTTACACCTTAGCGTTTTGCAGTCCACTATTTTGGCCCCTTCTCAATATTTCTTTATTCTCTTAGCGGCTTTACACCTTCTGCATCAATATTTGGCCCGCTGCTCGTATTGCCGTGACCACGTCGGTGACCGAGGGTCCGGTTTCCCCCCAATGTCTAATTGGAAACAAATTGTTCAAACAAATTGCGCCACCCAGGCACTTTAAGAAAGTACACCATGAGGGAATAAGGCAGAGATAGGGGAGGGGGAGAGAGAGAGAGAGAGAGAGAGAGAGAGAACTAAAACATTTTGCTCAAGAAAGCACCAGTATTTCTCGATCGACAAAGAAAAGCATGTATTAGCCCACCGGTGCTCTGTCCCTGAATAAATGGACGGTGTTCTATCATAACTCTTAACCCAATGTGTTTACTCTTGACATATATCACATTCTACGTTCGTCCTCCACGTACCATCCTTCTGCCTGTGGCAATGGCGTTCGTACCCTCCCATAAGCCCATCGAAGAAGGGATTTCCTCTCGCACACAGTGCCCGCCGATGGCCATAACAGTTCAAAGATCGAATACGACCACCTTGTTTTCCAAATTATTTAACAACTCAAAATGATAAGGCATTCTGAAAGCTCGGCATGGACAACCATAAGTTCGACACCTGGTTTTCCGTGGAGTAGGGAACCAAAAAATAGGTTAAAACCTAAGGGGCCCTACAAAAGAATGCCGCCTGTCTTGCAACCTGTATTTAAGATTAAGAACGAGTGGGACCGTTGGCCTGGAATACAAAGTGACAGAGTTTCAACGCATACTAGGCTCAGATACTCGGTGCAATCCTTGTGTGTGAATCTCTGGGGCCCTGGGGGTGGGTGGTTAACAATCATTGTGTCTGTGGTTGGTGTCCGGGGAATCCACCGACTATGGCCAACAGTAGGGCCTCGAGTCTCTCCTGACAGGTACTTGGAGTGTAGACGAGATTTTGACTTTGTGGCAACTCATAGCGCGCAAATTATCACACTTCTCTTCTTTCTCTACCCACTATTCCTTACCTTTTCTCTAAAGCTCTGCGTGCCGTTGTTTTTGGGGTCTATCGGATGACATGAAGGTAGAGGTTTCAATGGACTCTTCACCCGACTGATCAAGCTTACCATAAGTTGGTTCTAGAATAAGAAAGACCCAAAATACCCCCTGATCAAGCGTTCCATTTCTCCTCCTTCCGCACACCCACAGAATTGCGCAGAGCGTCACTATGTGGAATTTGGTTGTAAACCCTGGGCCAGATATGGAACATAGGCGCATAAGTCCACACGAGCTCTTAAAGTGGTGGTCCACCAAACAATTACATTTCAACGGTTATATTTTTCCATCATCCTTAATTGTTCAATCCCAAGGTAACGATTTGCCCGGTTTTAATAACAATAAATTGGCCCAATTACTTGTGTAAATAGCTTTCCAGTTTGAAGAGTATCTACTGCCCATGAAATAAAACATTGTATGATGATGATCTAGCTAGCACCTCAGCCTTCAGTTAAAATGCAAATTAAAGAAGAACGAAAGGTTCGTGCACACATGCTGTTAATAGCCTCAATAAAACACACCTTTCAAAATTGTCTATATGAGGCTTTTAAATGCAAAATATAAATTACAAGACTATGAAGTGCTGTGGGCAGGATTTCCTGTCCAGTTTTACAAAATCATGTCCCTACATCATAGTTTTATCGATTCAGCGGTAGAGCAAAACAATCATTGCTAAAACAAAGTCGTGGCGGTCGCGAAGATTGCCCTGATATGAACTTTAAACCCTTAAAAAATATGTAAGTGGTTTAAAATTTTACAGCTTCGTTTACATTGTTTATTTTTACTGCCGCCCGTAAAACCAATCGAAGATTATATAAAATCAAATTCTAGTTTGTGGTTTCTCTTTAGGGAAAAACCGTTTGATTTGTGTGGCATCATTTTCCCTGCCAAGGAGTGAGGCTCCTCGGTTGTCTCTCCCTCCACCCTAGGTTTCAACAACCCCTGCAACCCCCCTTCATGTGGTGCGCTTGGAACAAAAAAACCGTTGCTAACAGGGCCATCTTGGTTTAATCTAAACCAAATATTGTCACGGGGTCATTTCCTATGCAGTGCCAAAAAACGGCCCGAAAAGTAAATGTGTGAAAAGTTTACAGAGGGCCAACTCTTACAGGTCCTTGAGTTTGTGTGTGGTGGATTCCCCCCCCCCCCCCCCCCCCCACCCCCCGAGGTCAGGTTTCAGCCGGACTGTTTTGATATCCAGGCCCCACGGCCCCTCGGCCTCTCAGGAGGCTTCTTTGGCCCATTCAGGTCCCAGTACCCGGCGAGCACGCCATGACACACGCTACTGTTGGCCTGCGCCGGAGAGACCCGGGGCAGAGAGACGCCATTGCCACGCAGAGGAGGAGGAGGAGAGAGAGGTGAGCAGGAAACACATGAGGTTGTAGAACCATCCTTTCAGACGGCTCCACAAACTGCTTCCTTGAGCAAAATGTTTTAGCTTCTCTCTCTCTCTCTCTCTCTCTCTCTCTCTCTCTCTCTCTCTCTCTCCCCTCCCAAGCGTAGAGTCAGGGGGGGGGGGGGGGTGGGGGAGAGGGAAATGGGAAGAGTGGTGGATCGGTGGTGTAGGGGGTGGTGGTAGATGGTGGTGGTGGGAAACTTAAACGGGGGTCCAGTACTTGTGGGGTTTCCATGTGCCAGGAATGTCTACAGAGACTTCAGGTCATGTGTTTGTCGTTCGTCTTTTTTCCCCTTTGCCTTTTACTCTTTTTTTTTTTTTTTGTTTTCCATGTGCCAGGAATGTCTACAGAGACTTCAGGTCATGTGTTTGTCGTTCCCAGAGACGTTGCACTCGGGCCATCCATCTAGGAGTGGGACTTTTTCCAGCCGTGTATACGAAGATTATATCAGCGGGAACACGATCACCAATTTTCAATCACTGTTCAGGATTTCACATTAATTGTGGAATTTTGATGAGAAAGTAGTTTTTTCATTTAGTTCTTCTCACAGTCAAAATATAAGCTAATGTCTCCTAATAGACGTGTTGTGTTGTGCACAATGTTTGCTGCAGTGGATAAGACTGCATCTGGTTTCTGAGTCACTACTTCACTAAAGCTGTGAAAAGTTTCAGTGTGAAGACGCTGGGATGGCCTCACTTTGACCGCTCTCTCCCTCCTCCCCGAACCGCAGCACACAGACCCGTCACTACGTGCTCCCTCCAGGCCCAAAGAATAATGTGTCAGACGGTTGGTTAAAAGTCTCCACTCACAATTAACCACACGCCGTGGAGTATGCCCAAGGAAAACACCCAAAAATACACCACCACTGCCCCCACCCGCCCTGCCCCTGCAGGGTGTGAGTCATGAGAAGAGCTGCAGACTGTAAACCAACGCACTCCTCTCTCTCTTTTCTCTCTCTCTTTTCTCTCTCTCTCTCTCTCTGGGGTCTCCCATCCGTCCTGCAGATCATCAGTGGTTGAGAGATGTCAGTGGGGAATGTGCCTCTCTCGGTGGTTAATTGGGAGAGCATTAAAATGACAAGTTGAACAAAAAGACCAGCCACTTGAAAACCGTGTCATCTGTCTCCTCACGCTTGCGTGAGGTGTGGTGAACTGATGGCGGGGTGGAGGCCAAAGGTTTTATAGACGAATCGCTGTCTTTAGTATAGCTGCATGTTCAAGGCACCATTGATAACGACTTTGTTTCAAATTCCTAGAGTAGTAGGACATGTATTGTGCCACGTATCGTTTTTTTTCATCTGGTTGAACATGAGGCAAAGTGTTAAGTGAGAAAACGAGTCACAAATAGGGCTGGGCGATTAATCGATCTGGAATCGAGATTGCGATACATTTTTTCGTCGATCTCGATCTATCAGCCTTCGCGATGTTTTCCGACAGCAGCGTCATGACGCACCGGAAATAAATGTGTCAACAGTCAATCAGTCTGCAGTGTTTGTCGCGACACGGCCGTTCGATGCGATTGGCGTTTGCCGCAGCCAAAATACGCAATCGGTCAATTTTGGCAAAAATCGCTTTGGAAAGTCTATGATATGGAACTGGTTTGGTTACTTTAAAAACGACAAGGTGCAGAAAACGACCGTCTGCGTCTACATGTCGTCAGACGTGTCGACCAAGACGGGAAACACCGAGCAACCTATTGAAGCTCCTGAAACGGTGGCGCCCTGGCAAAAAACCTATAATGATGTTCAATGATGTGCACAAGCTAAAATGTGTTGCATAATGACTGGTTTAACAGTGTTTACAGATTACAAGAGATGTAAAGCCAGTAGCCTATATTCCTTTTTTTAATTATTATTATTATTATTATTATTATTACAGTTGTTTCGTTTGATGCGTTCTGTGCTCATACGCTGTCTCTCTGCAACAAATAATAATTTGGATCTGAAAATCTGATGTTTTAACGTTGGTAGGGCGAACGCTTGAGGTGTAATGCATAAGAGATGTTACTAACTGAAGTGTGGATAAGTTGCATATAAGTTAGTTTCTAATTAACGTGTTCAATTCTCATTCTGTTCAGCCCTTACCGTAGGAAGGCCTTTATTAACGCAGTAAATAACACATGTATGTATTTATCCTGCAAGTAACACAAAATATAATTATAATCTTGTTTCTCGAGTGTTTGTCGAAGCACTCGCATGAGGAATTGCAAACACACTAGAATTATATTGAAGTTCACGTTCGATGTAATATGAAATAACAAAGATAGATGGAGCTCATATCAGAGTTTACAATTTTCCTTGAAGTAATTACAACACTGTACCTTAAAAGTATATATATATATATATATATATACATATATACTGTATATACAGGGCTATATTTTGTTGATTCTCTCCTATTGGCTTGAAACATTTCTTTATGCTAAGTGTTTTATTTGCCGGGGGGTAAATTCATTAAATTCATTAACAGGGATAAATTGGGGGGGGGGGGGGGGAAGGAACCAACTACAAAGAAAGCAACTACTTTAAGAAAGTAAAGTAAGTCAAGTCACTTTTAATGATTCATGTTTAAAAAAAAGTCAAGTCGCAAGCTCACGGTTGTCAGCAAGAGCACTTTAGGGATGGGGCCACCGAGACAGCACGCTAAGAAGTGTTACTTTTAAGTCAACACCCTAACACTAACCTTAAGTCCTGTTAATCGTATTGTCATGTCTTGATGGTGCAGCGGAGAGAGTGCATTGTTATCAACTCCAAGGTCATGTGTTCAAATAACAATGGAAATCTCTTGTCCTTTTCCAACTTAACAATGCAGCATAAGTGTAATGTCAAATGCCACCTCTGACCACTTCATAGTGTGGTGTCTCTGTGGCACAGCGGAGAGAGTTCTTACCTTCAACTTTGCAGTCCTGGGTTCAGATCCCGTAGAAAGCCTTCTGTTATGTCTATGTCCCGTGAACGGTAAAGTTCACAGGAGTGTAAAGGCTGATCCATACTCCA
>PIJE02000276.1:326041-353541 GCA_002895965.2 Coryphaenoides rupestris | reverse complement strand
ACAATACAAAGTAACAAGAGATATTTCAAGTGGCCAAGCGCTCTAACCGTTTCTACCACTGCACCATCCAGAGCCTCCTCACCGACCACACCACAGGTCTATTGTCTCGGAGCGGAGAGCACTGCACAGCGTGGTGGTGTGAAGACTGCAGCAGACTCTAACTGGGCCAGGTGAGGCTGCAGCCCCACCCACCCCAGATTCTAACTGGGCCGGGTGAGGCTGTAGGCCCCGACCTACCCCAGACTCTAACTGAGCCAGGTGAGGCTGCAGCCCCACCCACCCCAGACTCTAACTGGGCCAGGTGAGGCTGCAGCCCCACCCACCCCAGACTCTAACTGGGCCAGGTGAGCTCTGCAGCCCACACACCCCAGGCTCTAACTGGGCCAGTGAGCCAATAAGCCAGCCAACACACACACACTCCCACACTCACCTGTCGTTTGTTTATATGTATACTACTGTCCATACTGTATATACCTCCCCTATAGTGTATTCGTGTTTATACTACTGTCCATACCAGGCCTATTCAACTTTTGATCCGGCCCGCTGAATGTTTTATTAGAACATCAACAGTCAAAATCACTGTTACCCGAGACGGTTCCATTTCCTCTCATTGGAAAACACTTCATACGACCTGCCCATGACCCTGCATGCTCTCTGTGCACGCGTCAACATCTTCCTCTGCTGTGGCAAACACGTTTCTGAGCGTTTTGAGAGCGGCCAAAGGTAGACAACAAAAACAATTGAAAGAATATCAGAATATCTACGTCACGTATCACTCAAACTCTTCACCGATTGTTCACAGTGAAAGAACGCTTGCTAGCTGTCCCGGGTCATACGGCGACCGATGATGTCTGCCTGAAAAACACCAATTCCCGGCACCACAACGATCAGAAGAGTAGAAGCTCTAGATTTATTAAAAAACCTGGATAAGTTAAAACGCGCAGAGGTGGTGCCGCGGTCGAGATGAGACGACATGTGATGGAGAGTGTTGGAGTGCTTGGACAATAACACTTGTCTCTTGATGTATTTATATATCAGGCCATTGTTCTGTTGTTGCTAGATTTATTTATGGCTGAGGCCATTTATTTGGATTATTAATTTGAATAATATGAGTGAAATTATTAATATGAGCAGTCACAGTTTTGTTCAAAGTTAAAAGGTTCAATGTCTTTCGATCTGCCACATTAATTAAATCAATTTATCTTTGGAGGTGAAGTGATTTATTGAATGAAATAATCCATGCATGGAGAATAACTGTCTACACTGTTTTGTATGTGAGGTAAACAAATTGTTCTGCACAATATGAAGGGAATTTAATGTTATCGTTATGTTCATATGTAAGTACTTGAATGCGAAAATGACTTCATTTTTCCAGCTCCCCCTTCAGTTCCAATTTCAATAATCTGGCCTCATCAATATAAAAAAATTGTTGAATCGTCCTTTACTGTACCATATCTTGTCCATAGTGTATCTTTACCATATTCATATCTGCCTCATAACATTATTCTGTATACAGTATAGATCTACTACCAGCATTACATGTTTTTGCACATTTCTTTTGCAATTCTTTTTTTTTCTGCACTTCTGGTTAGATGCTCAACTGCATTTATATTTGATATACTGTATAGATCTATGTGTGTGTGTGTGGTGTGTGTGGTGTGTGTGTGTGTGTGTGTGTGTGTGTATTTGTCAGACACCTCCCACCGCCTGCTCTGCGTGCAGAAGGTCAGGTAGAGCGGTGTGAAGCTCAGGTGATGTCACTGCGCAGCCTCCCGGGGGCTGGTGTGGGTGGGGGGACGCTTGCTAGTGACAGGTGGTGATGAATAGCACAGAAACCATCCCTCCCAACACTGGCTGTCAGATTCCACCGTTGATAGGCAGAGGCAGATATACCTGTGCTGCTGCCTCGCACCACCACCACCACCACCACCCTATAGCAGAGGCAGATATACTGTGCTGCTGCTCCACCACCACCACCACCCTATAGCAGAGACAGATATGATGTGCTGCTGCTCCACCACCACCACCACCCTATAGCAGAGACAGATATGATGTGCTGCTGCTCCACCACCACCACCCTATAGCAGAGACAGATATGATGTGCTGCTACTCCACCACCACCACCCTATAGGCGAGGCTAGGATGGCGAGGCTAGGGCTGGCGAGGCTAGGGCTGGCGAGGCTAGGGCTGGCGAGGCTAGGGCTGGCGAGGCTAGGGCTGGCGAGGCTAGGGCTGGCGAGGCTAGGGCTGGCGAGGCTAGGGCTGGCGAGGCTAGGGCTGGCGAGGCTAGGCTGGAGGCTGGCGAGCTGGGGCTGGCGAGGCTAGGGCTGGCGAGGCTAGGGCTGGCGAGGCTAGGGTTGGCGAGGCTAGGGTTGGTGAGGCTAGGGATGGCGAGGCTAGGGCTGGTGAGGCTAGGGTTGGCGAGGTTCGGCTGGCGAGGCTAGGGCTGGCGAGGCTAGGGCTGGCGAGGCTAGGGCTGGCGAGGCTAATGAAGGTGAGGCTAGGGATGGCGAGGCTAGGGCTGGCGAGGCTAGGGCTGGCGAGGCTAGGGCTGGCGAGGCTAGGGCTGGCGAGGCTAGGGCTGGCGAGGCTAGGGTTGGCGAGGCTAGGGATGGCGAGGCTAGGGCTGGTGAGGCTAGGGCTGGCGAGGTTCGGCTGGCGAGGCTAGGGCTGGCGAGGCTAGGGTTGGCGAGGCTAGGGCTGGCGAGGCTAGGGCTGGCGAGGCTAGGGCTGGCGAGGCTAGGGCTGGCGAGGCTAGGGTTGGCGAGGCTAGGGCTGGCGAGGCTAGGGCTGGCGAGGCTAGGGCTGGCGAGGCTAGGGTTGGCGAGGCTAGGGCTGGTGAGGCTAGGGTTGGCGAGGCCTCCCAAAGCCATGTCTGCCGTGCATTGTTTGGCCGCCTCCCCGCCCCCCGGTGAAGGATGAAGATGATGATGAGCTCTTGTATCTGAGGAATGTGTATATTATACTTTTTGTACTCTTACACTTTTTGGGCAAATATTATGTATATGCATTGCATAGATTCATCATTCTAGGAATTTAACGATAGGGACCCACTTCGACACATCAGTCATTTTAAGACTTTTTTTACAAACTTTTTGACTTTTTTGACTTAATTTCAAACTGAAATACATTTGTAAATACAATATATGAATACAATATATGAATACAATATATGAATACAATATATGAATACAATATATGAATACAATATATGGGCGTATAATCGCTAGATCTTACAGTGGTTCAACAAAACAAACCAACGTCCCACTATATATAAGTCCTAATGAGCGAGTGTCTCTGTGCTGAGCGTGTACCTTGACCGAGTCTCTGGGAGTTCTGTTGTTCTTGTTGTTGCTGCTGTCTCCTCGCCAACTTCTTCATCTGCGAGGACGGATGGAGAAGAAACGTTTTTGAAGGAACTCCCTGAGACCACGTGACCCCTCTTTAATTTAAAAAGGATGCTCCGCGCCGCTCACCCCTGCATGAACTGAATAAACTATAAACTCTATCGGAGTGCGCTCTTCAATGTCCAATATCAAAGGTTTTGCCGAGATAATGATCACCCTAAGGAGGGCGTAGATGCTAAATGTAACCGTGAGGTAGATTTGCAATCCCACCCCCCCCCCCATCTCTCCTCCCCCACCACCCACCCTTGCACTTAAAAACTTGACTTTTGTGAGAGGAATGCAGTGATAAGTTTAACACAAAAACCCGGGGCAGATTTATTAGACTGGAGAGCCGGATTCCTTTCACGCTCAATTTCAGGACGGAGCGAAGCTGCTCTGGTCTCTCGTGGATGCAGCTGAGAACAGCTTTAAGGCCCGGTTAGAAACAGGGGCGTTTTGCGGAGGTGCCGGTCTCACCTTGGCCCGCTGGTTCTGGAACCAGACCTGCACCACCCGGACGCTGAGCCCCGTCTCCGCCGCCAGCGTCTCCCTCACCTGGAAGACAAGACACGTCCCTCCGTCAGCCATAAAACGAGGAAACTGGAAAACACATTGAAATATTTAGCAGTTTTTTTTTCCCTTTTCTCTTTTATTTTGGGGGGGGGGGGGCGCGGGGGGGGGGGTACAACTGGAAAACATCCCAATTGGCTCAATGCCTGTTTGATTTGCTTTGATTCTGAAGTCTGATGTTGAATTAATGCAGTGGGCTCCTTTCCGACCTCTTGTTAGTCACTGCCATGTTCAAAGCCCTGGGAGCGGAGGCAGCAGCAGAGGGAACAGCAGCAGCAGCAGCAGCAGCAGCATTGGCGGCGGCGGCGGCGGCGGCGGCGGCGGCTGGCTGTGGCGGCGGTGTGTTCTCAGGCCATGGAGCAGGCAGGACTCCTCGGCTACAGTTTGTCAGAGCGCAGGCGGTCTGCGTTACGCCAACTGCAGCCCCCCGCTTAACGCAGAGCAGGACCCCGCCCGCCACTTCAAAGCACCGCACGGTCTTTGTTTTTTGGGGGTTTTTTTATATAATTGAGAACTATATTTGTGAGACTCCTGTGTAAAAGATCATTGAAGATATATACAGTATATATATATATATATTCTACAGTCGATTCTTCCACTTGGCCAATGTAAGCCAGGGGGGTGGGGGACCATGGGCATACCTAGGCTAGGATCTAAAAGCGTCACCTTTCTGCAGGGCTTGGAGGAGACCTCGAAGGAGGCCTTGAAGGCGCGCCTCTGCTGCGTGGTGAGGATGGTGCGGGGTCTCTTGGGCCTGCGGGGGTCTTTGCTGTCGTCGCCCTTCCCCTGGCTCCCCACGCCTTTCTCCGGCTTGATGTCCAGCTCCTCGTCGTCGCTTTTCTCTGCGGGAAAGAGCATGAGGAATGAAGTCGTTATTTCTCCACACGTGAAAAAATAAGAAAAAAGAACTCTACTGGGGCTGAAGCGATTACTCGTGCCGTGGCAGCCTGCTGATGATGAATCTATTCAGCGTTCTGACCGCCTGGTTCAAGACCGACGCTCAGACACCACAAGTGTATAATCAAAGGAGACACACATGCTTCTAATAATTTGTTATCAATTTATTATGGAGAAGCAAACGGGACGCACGCACCACTGGACTCAGAGCGTCTCCGCTCTTGTAGCTGAGCTGAGTAGAAAAAGGTGCGTTTGTCATTGATGCAGACGCCGTGTCACATATTATTTATTGCGCACAGCTTTAGCTGATTTACACCAAATCAATCTTTGATAAGAGTTTCTACATCCACCACAACATGAAAAGACACGCGCATGTACTTGTGGGAAATACATCCTGTACGAGCTTATAAGAAAATGTGAAATTTTACTCTGTTTCTCAGCTCAAAATTGTAAAAATTCCCTCTATGGATTATTAAATTCTTACTGTCAGTAGCAGATATTACTGTTTTGGGTAATAAACTCTGCTGTTTCATTTTCACGTCTCCATCATATGATATGCTATTAATACGGAAGAATAACTTGGTTTTATTCCATGTCTGAATGATGTTATTGGAGGCACAACGTTATGATTGTGTTTTTGTTTGTTTAATTATTTAAAGCGTAGTGTATGCTCAACATTCACTCACATATTCAATTCCATCTCATTTCTTCCTTTCTTCTTTTTTTTCCGATCGTGCTTTTTCTGTGATGCTCCATTTTTGATGATCTATTTTACATAAAAAATGCCTTTCCCTCTGGTAATATAGGTTTGGTCAAATCCAGGGTATATATATGCGCTGTATAACTCCAAAAAGAGTAGACACCATAATAAAATGTCATGTCACGTGATTTCATTCTCTGACACAACGCCCCTAAAACATTTGTAAATAAATAAGTTGGTTCATAAAGATTTCTGGATTGAAAACACGATTTTGCAGCAACGCCGAGACGGGTGTCTGCGTGACGACCGTGCTCTCCCTCGGGTCCTCAGACACCTACGTTTGCCCAACGTTAACTTCCGCTCACGTCGACGCTTTCTCAATTCTGAATTTGGGGAGCCACGCATCAAAGACGAGCCTCTGTGATACACTGGGACACGAGCAAATGAGCGGAGCAAAGCAAAATATTCCCATAAGTTGACAAAAGTTGACACAGGCACAGATGTATTTGACAAATTCCCTGCTTTTGTGTGCGTTTAAATGTGAGCCAGATGGCGGCGAACAGTGAGGTTGGCGAGATGCCTCATTGTGTGTGTGTATGTGTATTAGCGTGTGTGTGTGTGGTGTGTGTGTTAGTGTGTGTGTGTGTAAGGAGGCTTCAGTCAGGAACACTAGAGCTGATAAGGCTTGGCTTTCGGCAGAAAGACCTCCGAAATCCCTCCGTCACTCACCATGATACACTGATTTAAATTCATTCCAGCGAGTACGGCCCCCCCTGCCCACGCACGGATAGTCATTAATACACTGTGGCCCTGGCTCCGTCCTGTTCCCACTTCCCTACTGTATATCATGCAGATGCTCCCCGCCCACATTAGAAGATGACAAAGGGAAACACCACAAAGATAAAATAAAAACCCACAGATGAAGAAGTTTAACAGTCGATTCCTTTTACCGACAACTAATAATTGCTGCTGTACTGTTGTTGTTGTTGTCGTCGTTGTTGTAAAGCGTGAGAACATTGTTTCTCAACTGTTGTTGTGACACATTTGGTTGACAAAATACATGTAGCTCATATGATATGATCATTGACAGTAAATATGTTGACCTTAAAATAAACAGTTCAGCCAACGCATTACAAAATGGCCACAGTAGGCATCAGTAAACGTTGCTCTGTCACGGGCTGCATTACGCCCGAGCGGTGATTATGGGATTAGATTCCTTGACAAACGCGTGACAGGGCAGGACTTCCAGGGCGCTGTGTGTGGACGGTAACACCGGGACACCGGGGAGAGAGAGAGCACGCCCGGCGGCACCCTGGTGCCACACCACCATGGCACCCGGGTGTTGCACTCGGCACGCCGGTGTGAGAGGAGGACGGGGGGAGGAGGAGGAGGGGGGAGAGGACGGGGGAGGAGGGCGGAGGTGGCGGGCGTGCGCGCGTGACCGTCTACCACCTACCCGAGTCTGAGTCGTCGGGGCTGACGGAGCTCAGCAGGTCCTTCTCCCGCTCGTAGTCCACCTTGCAGAGCAGTTGGCCCTCTTTCAGCACAAACTCGTCGCCCTTGCGCAGCTGCCGGTCGCACACGCAGCAGCAGAAGCAGCTGAGGTGGTAGACGCACTCCAGCGCGCGCATCACAAACTCCGTGGGCGCGATCTTCTCCATACACCCGCTGCACTTGGTTGCAAACAACCTGGGGAGGGGGAGAGAGAGAGAGAGAGAGAGAGAGAGAGAGAGAGAGAGAGAGAGACAGGGAGAGAGAGAGAGAGGGAGAGAGAGAGAGAGAGACAGGGAGAGAGAGAGAGAGGAGAGAGAGAGAGAGAGACAGGAGAGAGAGAGAGAGGGAGAGAGAGAGAGACAGGGAGAGAGAGAGAGAGAGAGAGACAGGGAGAGAGAGAGAGAGAGGAGGAGGAGAAGAGAGAGAGAGAGAGAGAGAGAGACAGGGAGAGACAGAGAGAGAGAGAGTTTTAGTGTCTGATGATGGAAATAGCACACACACACTAACATGAGTGTCATTTCTGCCGTGCAGTGCGCTGTGCTATCAGTGGTCAGGGCTGGGGTTTCGCTTCAAACGCTAAATGGAGGGGATTCACTGGGCCGCCATTACAGACAAGCGGAAGACAGAAACCCAAACCTTGATTATTGTGTCCGGGTGCAGAGAACTCATTAGAGGCTGCCCCCCCCCGCCCCCCCCAAACCCATCTCAATCACAGTGCTGCTGCCCCCATTGTATCTGTAATATTGTATCAGGGGCCATCAGATATGATATGTGCCGGTGCTGATGAGGATGGATTGCCCCACCGCCAGGCCTCTGCTCCCTATCTCATCTTACTGCTCTAATATTACTGCTCTCCGGCTCCTCGGTGGCGTGCGCGCACCGCCTCGCCGGAGCGGCCCTTTCCGGGGCAACACCTCCATCTTCTTTTATATCCTTTCAGGGGGGGGGGGGGGGGGGGGGGGGCGGTGTTTGCATTGTTTTATTGGTGACTGAGAGGCATTTAATTTGTTCTCTGTTGTTCGCGGAGAAGCCACATTAAATGGAGCAAGAAGGCCGGGAGTGTGGTTGATCTTGTCCAGCCGCGGAGCTCCTGGATTTATTAGCCGGCCTCTTTGTTTGCCCCGGTCTGGAGGACAGCTGGCAGCCGCCTATCTATTTGTGGGCCAACATCTATTTCATTGTGCGGAGGCAAGGGGGAAGGCCAAGCGAGCTGCAGTCGACATCATCTGCTGGTCCGAGACAGGGATGAGCGATAGTGATGAATATAGTGTGTAAATATGAGTGCAGCGAAAGGCAGAGGCACCCGCTTTGTTATGGTAATATTGTCATAGGTGCCGATTGAGTACTGATAGAGAGAGCTTGTGTGTGTGTGTGCGTGTGTGTGTGTGTGTGTGTGTGTGTGTGTGTGTGTGTGTGTGTGTGTGTGTGTCTGTCTGTGTGTGTGTGTGTGTTGCCGCATCGCGCGTGTGCGGGGGAGTGTGCACGTGCGGGAACAAGTGTCTGTGAGTGTGACACACGGCGCTCAGCACGGCAGCTGTGTGCGTTTTGGAAACAAGATAGTGTGCGTTTGTTGCTGTCTGCAAGGTCTTCTGGGAATAATTGATTTGGCGTCGGCCGTCACTGACGTCAAAGCGTTGGCACAATTTAATGTCTCATTGTTCTGCTTCTCGGATCCGGATTACATTCATTGATTCATTTGTTTCTTCATATCACCTTTATTTCTTGATAATAATTTTAGATGGTTATCTGTGCTTTGTTCTGGAGAATAGCTTCCAATAATCATTACCAGAAACTGTTACCAGCAGCTGTTTTATTTATTTTTTATTTTTCAATCGTCCGGCAGTGAAAGCAACAGAAGCATCGAAATGGCCACTTACAGGGCTCCAGAAATCCTTTAATCTTCCGTTTATTACAATACGTTAAGAAGATTATTATCCAACTATAGAAAAACCTCAAGGATAATCCCTTGGAGAAGACATTTTGGCACGTTTTTCAAACAATCTGAGATCTTGTTTCAGTGACGGCCAACCTAGATTTATCTCCTGAGCAATTCACACGCAATTAGATTCAGCTGAAATCACCGCGAGACTATTGCGACATGTCACATGAAATAGCCGACTAAAACCAAAAAAAAAGAAATCACTCAATTGCGCTTCTAAAGTCTGACGTGGCGTCGCAAGGTTGCAATTGTCTCTGACTTTCCGCAAAGATGACCCTGTTGCATGATGGGATACGAAGGAAAGGCGTGATGAATCTGTCAAGGCTGCTTCCCAGCTCCGGCTCTCATGTTTAGCTAATGATCGGTGGCTTAGCCTCCGAAAGAGACAGGAAAGCTGAGGAAATGACTTGTTAGCATGCTTTTTGATACGTCCAGGATTCCGCATTCACCGACGAGCGCTCTCTCTCTCAAACCTTCTCATCCAGATGAAAACATTCCCATTCAGCGCTGCGCCCCTTTCTTCCTCTTCGCCCGCCGAGTCTAATCTTGTAAGCCATTATTTTTCTATTTCCCCTCTCTGTCACTTTGCATTATTTTTGCTGCTGTAATTCCTATTCGTCCCTTCTGGAATCTTCCTGTCCTGCTTTTGTCCTCCGCTCTAATCCGGACTTTCTGCCTGTTTTCAGTCCCCCGGTCCCCATTCTCCGCGGGGCGCCAGATGGGACGGCCATGCGTGACGCCCACTCCTATGGCAACCGCACCTCCACAGGAAGGCCACGGCGACTTTTCGGATGGGCAGAGAGGGCCTTTGAGACGCTGGCAGCAGAAGTAAATCCTTCTCTAAGGAACAAGGAGAATTAGCAGGGAGCAGCGGACTAGGGATTTAACCCTACCCCTCTCCTTTGAAAGGCACAGTCGGTCTTACTCCCGCGGCTAGCCACAATCAAACAGGAGGAGGAGGAGAGGGGCGGTGGTGGCGGCGGCGGCGGGGAGAGCAGAACAAGACTCCCTGAATGACACAAGCAGTGGATTGTGGAGGAACCTAATCCCACTTTAATACCTTTCCAAGTTCAGCTGCTAAAGAATGCTCTTTAAAACAACACCACTGTGTGAGCAGTGGAGGTTGACCAGGGGGAAGGCGGCCTATTCAACCCCCACAACATTACCTGATTAGTGGGTTGGGGCCCCGCGGCCGCTGGGCCTGCATGCATGCGTGCCCGGGGGCCGCGGCGGACAGCGGAGGATAGAGGCGGCGTAAATGGGCCGATCATACACTTATAGATGTATGTAATGCCACGTTAATAAACACATTAACAAGGGACTTGGGGACACCGACGCACGCACACACAGACACACACACACACACACACACACACACACACACACACATACACACACTCCCCTTAAAGCTCTGCTGGGATGAGATGAACAAACTCGATCATAGATAGAGAGACCATAGGTTTGATGGTATATTCAGGTCGACCCTGTACCCATGTATCTGTTACTTCTGCTTCTGATTCCCGCTCATACAGAGCGCGGTGACCTGCCACACACAACAACACACACACACACACACACACACACACACACACACACACACACACACACACACACACACACACACACACACACACACAAATCCTGGTGGAAGCCCCCACTCTTGACTCGAAGCCACTTGAGTAACACGACCCTCATTGAGGCGAGTCAGAGTCAGCAGCGGTCTGCAGCACCTATACGCTTGTCTCTGTGAGAGAGGGGGAGAGAGAGAGGGAGAGAGAGAGGGAGGGAAAGAGAGCGGGAGGGAGAAGGAGAGAGAGAGAGAGGGAGAGAGAGGGAGCCAAGAGAGCGAGCGAGCACACAGAGAAGGCCATGGAAAGAGGACCACCAGCATGAAGCTGGTGTACCGACTCTCACTTTCCTCTGCCCCTCCCACACACACACACACACCTGAACGCACAGGTCGAGTGACAGTAGCCCCTCCCCACTCCCCGACCCCCCACCCCACCCCCCGTCACCGCCACCATGGTGTGGATCAATGGATGGCATCTCAAGCGGAGAGGTGTCAATATTTACCCGTGCCTCCCGCGACCCCAGCCTCATAAATCCAACAAATAAACAGGCGGTATCAGCACATACCTCCCTCCCCGAGGGATCATTAGGTCCTTGTTTTAAGTCCTGTGTTCCCATAATAATCCCTGTCGTCTATTATTCTACACGACGTCAAACCCTGCGTGACACATTCTGTCACACACACGCCTGAGAGCCTCACAGGAGGACCATCACTATTTCCACGTGATTGTATTTTTTTAATCTGCGTCGGGAAAAAAAACAGCCGGAGCAAAATAGAGAGGCAGCACCTTGGGGGATGTGGCGTCTTGCGTGTTGTCGGACGGACTTAGACCACATCCTTGTCTCCGCTGTTTCTCGTTTGTGTTTTAAAAGGCTCTTCGGAGAAAGTATGTGCCCTCCCCTTTGAAAAGATTACAGGCAACTTAAAGTGTGACAACGTCTTAGGCTCTCGCCATATGTTGCCAATGATTTCCCTCCACAGACATCAGTTTAATGCCTCCGCCTTAGTGATAAGGATCAGGAAGACTGGGTGGGATAAAAGAGAAACCGAACACAGAGAGAAAGTAGAGAGAGAGTGGGAGAGGGGGGGGGGGGGGGGGGATGGGGAGAGAGGGAGAGAGAGAGAGAGAGAGAGAGAGAGAGAGAGAGAGAGAGAGAGAGAGAGAGCAGATAGAGAGCAGGGAGGGAAGGGGCGAGAGAGAGAGAGAGAGAAAGAGAGAGAGAGAGAGAGAGAGAGAGCAGGGGAGGGAGGGGGAGAGAGAGAGAGAGAGAGAGAGGGCAAGAGAGGGAGAGCGAGAGTAATGTTCGAAGGAGGGGGCTTGCGGCGCTTGCTAATCACGCTACCTTTAGCGCCGTATGCTCTGGTCTTATTTATTCAAGCGAACAAATGAAAAACGGACAAAAAAAAAACATCAGTACCTCGGGGACAATATATCAGCGGCCTATAACATGGCTCGGTCCACCCAGAGACACACGGCAGAGGATTAGTTCCTGGGGAACAGCTGTAAGCCATTACTTTGAAGATGGGCTCCCGTGTCCGGGTGGGAGACCTGTGGCCTTACCACTTATGCTGAGGTGAGAGATGAGGTCTTAGAGGCAGGTCAGATAGAGGCCTCCAGGCTGGGCGGACCCGGCCCCCGTCTGATTGGTCCATATCGCATGCCTGATTAGTCTTGATTTTACAGGCCACGCCTGCATAACTGCATTGCCAATTCAGGCACTAACTCGTATACAGGCTTGTTCACTTGAGCGTTGTACGTGTGTGGCCCGATTAATGCGAGAGCAACAAATAAATTGACAATAAATGTACAAAATATGGCCACCAAAGCGACTTACAAAGAGTACATTTGTTGAAGGGGACAGCAATATATCGCTGTGGTACATAAAGATAACAAGATAATGATGTCATTTTTAGAAAAATATAGATTTTTTTGGTCCGTCAAATTGATTGGTCCAAATGAAATAAAGAATCACTGAAACTGTGGAGCCAAATCAAGGCAGTGCTGAACTAGTTTAGATGTGTGCTGGTAAATAGATTCCTTTGGATTAATGGCTGAAGTGCTAACAATAGATGGTATGTGACCATCCAGATGTTTTACTCTCAATCTGTGGTTAAACGAAGCAACGCTTGACGCAACATTTTGGAGGCTGACTTTGTTATGTGTCTGGTTTGGCCTCTTCCAGTGGCAGCAGAGACGTCACGATCGGCAGCCGCCAAGTTCTGCAAACTACGGCTGGTCTGCAACAAACGGAGAAACACGACCATAGGGGAAGGCCTGGCTGTGCATGTTTACCTGTGTCGCTGGTTTCAAAATTTATGAATAAAATTCCCAAAAAACATTGGAGCGGGAGGGGGCGGGAAGGGGGCGATTCATATTTGAACCCCCCATGGGTTAATTAACCACAACTTTACACACACCCCCCCCCCCCCCCCCGAAAAGAACAGTAGCTGAATCGGTCCGACGACCCGTTGGAAGTCACTGAACAGCAGAGCAGAGCGGAGCAGTGAGCCCGGCGTCGATACTGCGGGGGTAACTGACCTGGTTTACTGGTACCAGCCCTTCTCCTCAGAGCATAGATTCATAGAAAAGTAATGAAGCCAAATAAAAAGTGCCATCCAGCGCGTCCCCGGGGCCCGCTCCAGTCAGCTCTAAAAGCTGCTTAATCACCATCCGGCGCTTACCACATTAGCATAATAATGGCCTTTAAATTGAGGCTCTTTGTTTTTTAATTAAACTCCCAGCAGGTAAAAGTAAAACACATTAAAGGGAGATGTGTACGCCACTAATGGCCCAAAGGTGCCTTCTTCATCAGCGCGCGCTGGGCCCGGGGGCACCGGCCCGCTACTCGGCTTGAGGGGCCGGCCTTGCATGTGCGCTCGCCACCCTGCCTCCCCACCCTCCCCACCCTGCCTCCCCCACCCTGACCCACCGCCACCACCCTGCCCACCACCCCACCACCCCACCGCCCGCTGGGGATGCATGAGGCGCGCTGATTGTACTCGGCGTAGCAAGTGGCCAGATAATGGCCCAGACGTGATTGTATACTAGTATACACACACACAAACACACACACACACACAAACACACACACACACACACACACACACACACACACACACACACACACACACACACACACACACACACAGACCACACACACACACACACACACACACACACACCCCCACACAAAGGAGTACACAAGCACAGGGAAATACAGGCACAAACATCATGCACACACACACACACACACACACACACACACACACACGCGCACATATACCCCACGCATGCATATTTGTATAAACACATGTTCGCACACGCACACGCACACACACACACACACGCACGCGCAAACCTCATCACCTCAACTGAAATGCACACATATTCCCATACCCCCCTCTCACACACACACACACACACACACACACACACACACATGCCACACATACCCCACGCAGCAAATAAACACATCGCACACGCACGCACACACACACACACACACACACACACACACACACACACACACACACACACACACACAACACACACACACACACACACACACACACACACACACACACACACACACACAACACCACACAACACACACACACACACACACACACACACACACACGCACATGCACACACACACACACACACACACACACACACACACACACACACACACACACACACACACACACACACACACACACACACACACACACACACACACACACACACACACACACACACACACACATCCAGTGGTGTAAAATAAATGTGGGCCACAGTTTCTATAGCAACATGAGTGGAATGAGCAGGTCCTCAGACAGGCTCCCAGCCCTGCGTGGCTCCATGCGTTCTCTGCTATCTGATATTCTATTGCACAGCTGCATCCAAAAACACACACTCTTGGGCCGTTATTCAAATGAGCACAGTTCACCGGCTACAAACTCGGGAGATAAATCAAGAGGTGAATTGTCAGTGTGCATAACACACTGCCAAGAGTTTAACTAGTTTATCTTGTCGCTTAAGTGTCTATGTGTGTGTGTGTGTGTGTGTGTGTGTGTGTGTGTGTGTTTGTGTGTGCCCGTGTGTGTGCGTGTTACTGTGTACTGTTTGTTTTCGGGTACACATTTTAATATTAAAACAGAGGCTTAAGATGCCTTAACACGTTGAATAGAAGATGATGTGGAATTAATACAAATGTGACTGTAGGTAGCTTGGTTGCCGTTGGTCGGTAGCTTGTTATGGTACCGCTACAGCGTGGACCGCTTTGTCAGTCAAAAGTCATTTCTTACAGTCGTGTGTGTTGTGTGTGTGTGTGTGTGTGTGTGTGTGTGTGTGTGTGTGTGTGTGTGTGTGTGTGTGTGTGTGTGTGTGTGTGTGTTTTACCCAAGGTGTCAAAAGCAGCGGCAGTGCGATGAGAACCGCCTTGCCGGTTCTCATCTGCCTGCTAATGAGTCAAAGTGTAATCTATGAAAACACCATCTCTCTCTCTCTCTCTCTCTCTCTCTCTCTCTCTCTCTCTCTCTCTCTCTCTCTCTCTCTGCTCTCTCTCTCTCTCTCTCTCTCTCTCTCCCTCTCTCTCTCTCTCTCTCTCTCTCTCTCTCTTTCTGTGCGGTCAGCGTGACACCAGTGGGTGGTGGTGAAGCCCACTCCATCAGACTCTAACTGGGCCAGGTGAGGCTGCAGCCCCACCCACCCCAGACTCTAACTGGGCCAGGTGAGGCTGCAGCCCCACCCACCCCAGACTCTAACTGGGCCAGGTGAGGCTGCAGCCCCACCCACCCCAGACTCTAACTGGGCCAGGTGAGGCTGCAGCCCCACCCACCCCAGACTCTAACTGGGCCAGGTGAGGCCAATTAAGCCAGCCACCAAACACACACACACTCCCACACTCACCTGTCGTTTGTTTATATGTATACTACTGTCCATACTGTATATACCTCCCCTATAGTGTATTTGTGTTTATACTACTGTCCATACCAGGCCTATTCAACTTTTGATCCGGCCCGCGAATGTTTTATTAGAACATCAACAGTCAAAATCACTGTTACCCGAGACGGTTCCATTTCCTCTCATTGGAAAACACTTCATACGACCTGCCCATGACCCTGCATGCTCTCTGTGCACGCGTCAACATCTTCCTCTGCTGTGGCAACACGTTCTGAGCGTTTTGAGAGCGGCCAAAGGTAGACAACAAAAACAATTGAAAGAATATCAGAGTATCTACGTCACGTATCACTCAAACTCTTCACCGATTGTTCACAGTGAAAGAATGCTTGCTAGCTGTCCCGGGTCATACGGCGACCGATGATGTCTGTCTGAAAAACACCAATTCCCGGCACCACAACGATCAGAAGAGTAGAAGCTCTAGATTTATTAAAAAACCTGGAGGTGGTGCCGCGGTCGAGATGAGATGACATGTGATGGAGAGTGTTGGAGTGCTTGGACAATAACACTTGTCACTTGATGTATTTATATATCAGGCCATTGTTCTGTTGTTGCTAGATTTATTTATGGCTGAGGCCATTTATTTGGATTATTAATTTGAATAATATGAGTGAAATTATTAATATGAGCAGTCACAGTTTTGTTCAAAGTTAAAAGGTTCAATGTCTTTCGATCTGCCACATTAATTAAATCAATTTATCTTTGGAGGTGAAGTGATTTATTGAATGAAATAATCCATGGAGAATAACTGTCTACACTGTTTTGTATGTGAGGTAAACAAATTGTTCTGCACAGTATGAAGGGAATTTAATGTTATCGTTATGTTCATATGTAAGTACTTGAATGTGAAAATGACTTCATTTTTCCAGCTCCCCCTTCATTTCCAATTTCAATAATCTGGCCTTCATCATAAAAAAATTGTTGAATCGTCCTTTACTGTACATATCTTGTCCATAGTGTATTTACCATATTCATATCTGCCTCATACATTATTCTGTATACAGTATAATCTACTACCAGCATTACATGTTTTTGCACTTTCTTTTGCATTTTGCGTACATTTTTCTGCACTTCTGGTTAGATGCTAACTGCATTTATATTTGATATACTGTATAGATCTATGTGTGTGTGTGTGTGTGTGTGTGTGTGTGTGTGTGTGTATTTGTCAGACACCTCCACCGCCTGCTCTGCATGCCAGAAGGTCAGGTAGAGCGGTGTGAAGCTCAGGTGATGTCACTGCGCAGCCTCCCGGGGGGCTGGGTGGTGGGTGGGGGGACGCTTGCTAGTGACAGGTGGTGATGAATGCACAGAACCATCCCTCCAACACCTGGCTGTCAGATTCCACCGTTGATAGCAGAGGCAGATATACTGTGCTGCTGCTCCACCACCACCACCACCACCACCACCCTATAGCAGAGGCAGATATACTGTGCTGCTGCTCCACCACCACCACCACCCTATAGCAGAGACAGATATGATGTGCTGCTGCTCCACCACCACCACCCTATAGCAGAGACAGATATGATGTGCTGCTGCTCCACCACCACCACCCTATAGCAGAGACAGATATGATGTGCTGCTGCTCCACCACCACCACCCTATAGCAGAGACAGATATGATGTGCTGCTGCTCCACCACCACCACCCTATAGCAGAGACAGATATGATGTGCTGCTGCTCCACCACCACCACCCTATAGCAGAGACAGATATGATGTGCTGCTGCTCCACCACCACCACCCTATAGCAGAGACAGATATGATGTGCTGCTGCTCCACCACCACCACCCTATAGCAGAGACAGATATGATGTGCTGCTGCTCCACCACCACCACCCTATAGCAGAGACAGATATGATGTGCTGCTGCTCCACCACCACCACCACCCTATAGCAGAGACAGATATGATGTGCTGCTGCTCCACCACCACCACCACCACCACCCTATAGCAGAGACAGATATGATGTGCTGCTGCTCCACCACCACCACCACCCTATAGCAGAGACAGATATGATGTGCTGCTGCTCCACCACCACCACCCTATAGCAGAGACAGATATGATGTGCTGCTGCTCCACCACCACCACCACCCTATAGCAGAGACAGATATGATGTGCTGCTGCTCCACCACCACCACCACCCTATAGCAGAGACAGATATGATGTGCTGCTGCTCCACCACCACCACCACCCTATAGCAGAGACAGATATGATGTGCTGCTGCTCCACCACCACCACCACCCTATAGCAGAGACAGATATGATGTGCTGCTGCTCCACCACCACCACCCTATAGCAGAGACAGATATGATGTGCTGCTGCTCCACCACCACCACCCTATAGCAGAGACAGATATGATGTGCTGCTGCTCCACCACCACCACCCTATAGCAGAGACAGATATGATGTGCTGCTGCTCCACCACCACCACCCTATAGCAGAGACAGATATGATGTGCTGCTGCTCCACCACCACCACCCTATAGCAGAGACAGATATGATGTGCTGCTGCTCCACCACCACCACCCTATAGCAGAGACAGATATGATGTGCTGCTGCTCCACCACCACCACCCATAGCAGAGACAGATATGTGTGGACTGCTGCTCCACCACCACCACCACCATAGCAGGCTAGGGCTGGTGAGGCTAGGGTTGGCGAGGCTAGGGCTGGTGAGGCTAGGGTTGGCGAGGCCTCCCAAAGCCATGTCTGCCGTGCATTGTTTGGCCGCCTCCCCGCCCCCCGGTGAAGGATGAAGATGATGATGAGCTCTTGTGGAATGTGAGGAATGTGTATATTATACTTTTTGTACTCTTACACTTTTTGGGCAAATATTATGTATATGCATTGCATAGATTCATCATTCTAGGAATTTAACGATAGGGACCCACTTCGACACATCAGTCATTTTAAGACTTTTTTTACAAACTTTTTGACTTTTTTGACTTAATTTCAAACTGAAATACATTTGTAAATACAATATATGAATACAATATATGGGCGTATAATCGCTAGATCTTACAGTGGTTCAACAAAACAAACCAACGTCCCACTATATATAAGTCCTAATGAGCCAGTGTCTCTGTGCTGAGCGTGTACCTTGACCGAGTCTCTGGGAGTTCTGTTGTTCTTGTTGTTGCTGCTGTCTCCTCGCCAACTTCTTCATCTGCGAGGACGGATGGAGAAGAAACGTTTTTGAAGGAACTCCCTGAGACCACGTGACCCCTCTTTAATTTAAAAAGGATGCTCCGCGCCGCTCACCCCTGCATGAACTGAATAAACTATAAACTCTATCGGAGTGCGCTCTTCAATGTCCAATATCAAAGGTTTTGCCGAGATAATGATCACCCTAAGGAGGGCGTAGATGCTAAATGTAACCGTGAGGTAGATTTGCAATCCCAGCCCCCACCCCCTCTCTCCTCCCCCACCACCCACCCTTGCACTTAAAAACTTGACTTTTGTGAGAGGAATGCAGTGATAAGTTTAACACAAAAACCCGGGGCAGATTTATTAGACTGGAGAGCCGGATTCCTTTCACGCTCAATTTCAGGACGGAGCGAAGCTGCTCTGGTCTCTCGTGGATGCGGCTGAGAACAGCTTTAAGGCCCGGTTAGAAACAGGGGGGTTTTGCGGAGGTGCCGGTCTCACCTTGGCCCGCTGGTTCTGGAACCAGACCTGCACCACCCGGACGCTGAGCCCCGTCTCCGCCGCCAGCGTCTCCCTCACCTGGAAGACAAGACACGTCCCTCCGTCAGCCATAAAACGAGGAAACTGGAAAACACATTGAAATATTTAGCAGTTTTTTTTCCCTTTTCTCTTTTTTTGGGGGGGGGGCGCGGGGGGTGGGGTACAACTGGAAAACATCCCAATTGGCTCAATGCCTGTTTGATTTGCTTTGATTCTGAAGTCTGATGTTGAATTAATGCAGTGGGCTCCTTTCCGACCTCTTGTTAGTCACTGCCATGTTCAAAGCCCTGGGAGCGGAGGCAGCAGCAGAGGGAACAGCAGCAGCAGCAGCAGCAGCAGCATTGGCGGCGGCGGCGGCGGCGGCGGTGTGTTCTCAGGCCATGGAGCAGGCAGGACTCCTCGGCTACAGTTTGTCAGAGCGCAGGCGGTCTGCGTTACGCCAACTGCAGCCCCCCGCTTAACGCAGAGCAGGACCCCGCCCGCCACTTCAAAGCACCGCACGGTCTTTGTTTTTTGGGGTTTTTTTTATATAATTGAGAACTATATTTGTGAGACTCCTGTGTAAAAGATCATTGAAGATATATACAGTATATATATATATTTCTACAGTCGATTCTCCCACTTGGCCAATGTAAGCCAGGGGGGTGGGGGACCATGGGCATACCTAGGCTAGGATCTAAAAGCGTCACCTTTCTGCAGGGCTTGGAGGAGACCTCGAAGGAGGCCTTGAAGGCGCGCCTCTGCTGCGTGGTGAGGATGGTGCGGGGTCTCTTGGGCCTGCGGGGGTCTTTGCTGTCGTCGCCCTTCCCCTGGCTCCCCACGCCTTTCTCCGGCTTGATGTCCAGCTCCTCGTCGTCGCTTTTCTCTGCGGGAAAGAGCATGAGGAATGAAGTCGTTATTTCTCCACACGTGAAAAAATAAGAAAAAAGAACTCTACGGGGCTGAAGCGATTACTCGTGCCGTGGCAGCCTGCTGATGATGAATCTATTCAGCGTTCTGACCGCCTGGTTCAAGACCGACGCTCAGACACCACAAGTGTATAATCAAAGGAGACACACATGCTTCTAATAATTTGTTATCAATTTATTATGGAGAAGCAAACGGGACGCACGCACCACTGGACTCAGAGCGTCTCCGGCTCTTGTAGCTGAGCTGAGTAGAAAAAGGTGCGTTTGTCATTGATGCAGACGCCGTGTCACATATTATTTATTGCGCACAGCTTTAGCTGATTTACACCAAATCAATCTTTGATAAGAGTTCTACATCCACCACAACATGAAAAGACACGCGCATGTACTTGTGGGAAATACATCCTGTACGAGCTTATAAGAAAATGTGAAATTTACTCTGTTTCTCAGCTCAAAATTGTAAAAATTTCCCTCTATGGATTATTAAATTCTTACTGTCAGTAGCAGGATATTACTGTTTTGGGTAATAAACTCTGCTGTTTCATTTTCACGTCTCCATCATATGATATGCTATTAATACGGAAGAATAACTTGGTTTTATTCCATGTCTGAATGATGTTATTGGAGGCACAACGTTATGATTGTGTTTTTGTTTGTTTAATTATTTAAAGCGTAGTGTATGCTCAACATTCACTCACATATTCAATTCCATCTCATTTCTTCCTTTCTTCTTTTTTTTTCGATCGTGCTTTTTCTGTGATGCTCCATTTTTGATGATCTATTTTACATAAAAAATGCCTTTCCCTCTGGTAATATAGGTTTGGTCAAATCCCGGGTATATATATGTGCTGTATAACTCCAAAAAGAGTAGACACCATAATAAAATGTCATGTCACGTGATTTCATTCTCTGACACCAAACGCCCCTAAAACATTTGTAAATAAATAAGTTGGTTCATAAAGATTTCTGGATTGAAAACACGATTTTGCAGCAACACCGAGATGGGTGTCTGCGTGACGACCGTGCTCTCCCTCGGGTCCTCAGACACCTACGTTTGCCCAACGTAACTTCCGCTCACGTCGACGCTTTCTCAATTCTGAATTTGGGAGCCACGCATCAAAGACGAGCCTCTGTGATACACTGGGACACGAGCAAATGAGGGAGCAAAGCAAATATTCCCATAAGTTGACAAAAGTTGACACAGGCACAGATGTATTTGACAAATTCCCTGCTTTTGTGTGCGTTTAAATGTGAGCCAGATGGCGGCGAACAGTGAGGTTTGGCGAGATGCCTCATTGTGTGTGTGTATGTGTATTAGCGTGTGTGTGTGTGTGTGTGTGTGTGTATGTGTGTGTGTGTGTAAGGAGGCTTCAGTCAGGAACACTAGAGCTGATAAGGCTTGGCTTTCGGCAGAAAGACCTCCGAAATCCCTCCGTCACTCACCATGATACACTGATTTAATTCATTCCAGCGAGTACGGCCCCCCCTGCCCACGCACGGATAGTCATTAATACACTGTGGCCTGGCTCCGTCCTGTTCCCACTTCCTACTGTATATCATGCAGATGCTCCCCGCCCACATTAGAAGATGACAAAGGGAAACACCACAAAGATAAAATAAAAACCCACAGATGATGAAGTTCAACAGTCGATTCCTTTTTACCGACAAACGAATAATTGCTGCTGTACTGTTGTTGTTGTTGTCGTCGTTGTTGTAAAGCGTGAGAACATTGTTTCTCAACTGTTGTTGTGACACATTTGTTGACAAATATACATGTAGCTCATTATGAATATGAATTCATTGACAGTAAATATGTTGACCTTAAAATAAACAGTTCAGCCAACGCATTACAAAATGGCCACAGTAGGCATCAGTAAACGTTGCTCTGTCACGGACTGCATTACGCCCCGAGCGGTGATTATGGGATTAGATTCCTTGACAAACGCGTGACAGGGCAGGACTTCCAGGGCCGTGTGTGTGGACGGTAACACCGGGACACCGGGGAGAGAGAGAGCACGCCCGGCGGCACCCTGGTGCCACACCACCATGGCACCCGGGTGTTGCACTCGGCACGCCGGTGTGAGAGGAGGGGGAGGGGGAGGAGGACGGGGGAGGAGGGCGGAGGTGGCGGGCGTGCGCGCGTGACCGTCTACCACCTACCCGAGTCTGAGTCGTCGGGGCTGACGGAGCTCAGCAGGTCCTTCTCCCGCTCGTAGTCCACCTTGCAGAGCAGTTGGCCCTCTTTCAGCACAAACTCGTCGCCCTTGCGCAGCTGCCGGTCGCACACGCAGCAGCAGAAGCAGCTGAGGTGGTAGACGCACTCCAGCGCGCGCATCACGAACTCCGTGGGCGCGATCTTCTCCATACACCCGCTGCACTTGGTTGCAAACAACCTGGGGAGCGGGAGAGAGAGAGAGAGAGAGCGAGAGAGAGACAGGGAGAGAGCGAGAGAGAGAGAGACAGGGAGAGAGAGAGAGAGAGAGAGAGACAGGGAGAGAGAGAGAGAGAGAGAGAGTTTTAGTGTCTGATGATGGAAATAGCACACACACACTAACATGAGTGTCATTTCTGCCGTGCAGTGCGCTGTGCTATCAGTGGTCAGGGCTGGGGTTTCGCTTCAAACGCTAAATGGAGGGGATTCACTGGGCCGCCATTACAGACAAGCGGAAGACAGAAACCCAAACCTTGATTATTGTGTCCGGGTGCAGAGAACTCATTAGAGGCTGCCCCCCCCCGCCCCCCCCAACCCATCTCAATCACAGTGCTGCTGCCCCCATTGTATCTGTAATATTGTATCAGGGGCCATCAGATATGATATGTGCCGGTGCTGATGAGGATGGATTGCCCCACCGCCAGGCCTCTGCTCCCTATCTCATCTTACTGCTCTAATATTACTGCTCTCCGGCTCCTCGGTGGCGTGCGCGCACCGCCCTCGCCGGAGCGGCCCTTTCCGGGGCAACACCTCCATCTTCTTTTATATCCTTTCAGGGGGGGGGGGGCGGTGTTTGCATTGTTTTATTGGTGACTGAGAGGCATTTAATTTGTTCTCTGTTGTTCGCGGAGAAGCCACATTAAATGGAGCAAGAAGGCCGGGAGTGTGGTTGATCTTGTCCAGCCGCGGAGCTCCTGGATTTATTAGCGGCCTCTTTGTTTGCCCCGGTCTGGAGGACAGCTGGCAGCCGCCTATCTATTTGTGGGCCAACATCTATTTCATTGTGCGGAGGCAAGGGGGAAGGCCAAGCGAGCTGCAGTCGACATCATCTGCTGGTCCGAGACAGGGATGAGCGATAGTGATGAATATAGTGTGTAAATATGAGTGCAGCGAAAGGCAGAGGCACCCGCTTTGTTATGGTAATATTGTCATAGGTGCCGATTGAGTACTGATAGAGCGAGCTTGTGCGTGTGCGTGCGTGTGTGTGTGTGTGCGTGTGTGTGTCTGTCTGTCTGTGTGTGTGTGTGTGTGTGTGTGTTGCCGCATCGCACTTGTGCGGGGGAGCGTGCACGTGCAGGAACAAGTGTCTGTGAGTGTGACACACGGCGCTCAGCACGGCAGCTGTGTGCGTTTTGGAAACAAGATAGTGTGCGTTTGTTGCTGTCTGCAAGGTCTTCTGGGAATAATTGATTTGGCGTCGGCCGTCACTGACGTCAAAGCGTTGGCACAATTTAATGTCTCATTGTTCTGCTTCTCGGATCCGGATTACATTCATTGATTCATTTGTTTCTTCATATCACCTTTATTTCTTGATAATAATTTTAGATGGTTATCTGTGCTTTGTTCTGGAGAATAGCTTCCAATAATCATTACCAGAAACTGTTACCAGCAGCTGTTTTATTTATTTTTTATTTTTCAATCGTCCGGCAGTGAAAGCAACAGAAGCATCGAAATGGCCACTTACAGGGCTCCAGAAATCCTTTAATCTTCCGTTTATTACAATACGTTAAGAAGATTATTATCCAACTATAGAAAACCCTCAAGGATAATCCCTTGGAGAAGACATTTTGGCACGTTTTTCAAACAATCTGAGATCTTGTTTCAGTGACGGCCAACCTAGATTTATCTCCTGAGCAATTCACACGCAATTAGATTCAGCTGAAATCACGCGCAGACTATTGCGACATGTCACATGAAATAGCCGACTAAAACCAAAAAAGAAATCACTCAATTGCGCTTCTAAAGTCTGACGTGGCGTCGCAAGGTTGCAATTGTCTCTGACTTTCCGCAAAGATGACCCTGTTGCATGATGGGATACGAAGGAAAGGCGTGATGAATCTGTCAAGGCTGCTTCCCAGCTCCGGCTCTCATGTTTAGCTAATGATCGGTGGCTTAGCCTCCGAAAGAGACAGGAAAGCTGAGGAAATGACTTGTTAGCATGCTTTTTGATACGTCCAGGATTCCGCATTCACCGACGAGCGCTCTCTCTCTCAAACCTTCTCATCCAGATGAAAACATTCCCATTCAGCGCTGCGCCCCTTTCTTCCTCTTCGCCCGCCGAGTCTAATCTTGTAAGCCATTATTTTTCTATTTCCCCTCTCTGTCACTTTGCATTATTTTTGCTGCTGTAATTCCTATTCGTCCCTTCTGGAATCTTCCTGTCCTGCTTTTGTCCTCCGCTCTAATCCGGACTTTCTGCCTGTTTTCAGTCCCCCGGTCCCCATTCTCCGCGGGGCGCCAGATGGGACGGCCATGCGTGACGCCCACTCCTATGGCAACCGCACCTCCACAGGAAGGCCACGGCGACTTTTCGGATGGGCAGAGAGGGCCTTTGAGACGCTGGCAGCAGAAGTAAATCCTTCTCTAAGGAACAAGGAGAATTAGCAGGGAGCAGCGGACTAGGGATTTAACCCTACCCCTCTCCTTTGAAAGGCACAGTCGGTCTTACTCCCGCGGCTAGCCACAATCAAACAGGAGGAGGAGGAGAGGGGCGGTGGTGGCGGCGGCGGCGGGGAGAGCAGAACAAGACTCCCTGAATGACACAAGCAGTGGATTGTGGAGGAACCTAATCCCACTTTAATACCTTTCCAAGTTCAGCTGCTAAAGAATGCTCTTTAAAACAACACCACTGTGTGAGCAGTGGAGGTTGACCAGGGGGAAGGCGGCCTATTCAACCCCCACAACATTACCTGATTAGTGGGTTGGGGCCCCGCGGCCGCTGGGCCTGCATGCATGCGTGCCCGGGGGCCGCGGCGGACAGCGGAGGATAGAGGCGGCGTAAATGGGCCGATCATACACTTATAGATGTATGTAATGCCACGTTAATAAACACATTAACAAGGGACTTGGGGACACCGACGCACGCACACACAGACACACACAGACACACACACACACACACACATACACACACTCCCCTTAAAGCTCTGCTGGGATGAGATGAACAAACTCGATCATAGATAGAGAGACTATAGGTTTGATGGTATATTTAGGTCGACCCTGTACCCATGTATCTGTTACTTCTGCTTCTGATTCCCGCTCATACAGAGCGCGGTGACCTGCCACACACACACACACACACACACACACACACACACACACACAAATCCTGGTGGAAGCCCCCACTCTTGACTCGAAGCCACTTGAGTAACACGACCCTCAATGAGGCAAGTCAGAGTCAGCAGCGGTCTGCAGCACCTATACGCTTGTCTCTGTGAGAGAGGGGGAGAGAGAGAGGGAGAGAGAGAGGGAGGGAAAGAGAGCGGGAGGGAGAAGGAGAGAGAGAGAGAGGGAGGGAGAGAGAGGGAGAGCGCAAGAGAGAGCGAGCGAGCACACAGAGAAGGCCATGGAAAGAGGACCACCAGCATGAAGCTGGTGTACCGACTCTCACTTTCCTCTGCCCCTCCCACACACACACACACACACACACCTGAACGCACAGGTCGAGTGACAGTAGCCCCTCCCCACTCCCCGACCCCCACCCCCCCCGTCACCCGCCACCATGGTGTGGATCAATGGATGGCATCTCAAGCGGAGAGGTGTCAATATTTACCCGTGCCTCCCCGCGACCCCCAGCCTCATAAATCCAACAAATAAACAGGCGGTATCAGCACATACCTCCCTCCCCGAGGGATCATTAGGTCCTTGTTTTAAGTCCTGTGTTCCCATAATAATCCCTGTCGTCTATTATTCTACACGACGTCAAACCCTGCGTGACACATTCTGTCACACACACGCCTGAGAGCCTCACAGGAGGACCATCACTATTTTCCACGTGATTGTATTTTTTTATCTGCGTCGGGAAAAAAAAACGCCGGAGCAAAATAGAGAGGCAGCACCTTGGGGGATGTGGCGTCTTGCGTGTTGTCGGACGGACTTAGACCACATCCTTGTCTCCGCTGTTTCTCGTTTGTGTTTTAAAAGGCTCTTCGGAGAAAGTATGTGCCCTCCCCTTTGAAAAGATTACAGGCAACTTAAAGTGTGACAACGTCTTAGGCTCTCGCCATATGTTGCCAATGATTTCCCTCCACAGACATCAGTTTTAATGCCTCCGCCTTAGTGATAAGGATCAGGAAGACTGGGTGGGATAAAAGAGAAACCGAACACAGAGAGAAAGAGAGAGAGAGTGGGAGAGGGGGGGGGGGAGGGATGGGGAGAGAGGGAGAGAGAGAGAGAGAGAGAGAGAGAGAGAGAGAGAGAGAGAGAGAGAGAGAGAGAGATAGAGCAGGGGAGGGAGGGGGAGAGAGAGAGAGAGAGAAAGAGAGAGAGAGAGAGAGAGAGAGAGCAGGGGAGGGAGGGGGAGAGAGAGAGAGAGAGAGAGAGGGCAAGAGAGGGAGAGCGAGAGTAATGTTCGAAGGAGGGGGCTTGCGGCGCTTGCTAATCACGCTACCTTTAGCGCCGTATGCTCTGGTCTTATTTATTCAAGCGAACAAATGAAAAACGACAAAAAAAAAACATCAGTACCTCGGGGGACAATATATCAGCGGCCTATAACATGGCTCGGTCCACCCAGAGACACACGGCAGAGGATTAGTCCTGGGGAACAGCTGTAAGCCATTACTTTGAAGATGGGCTCCCGTGTCCGGGTGGGAGACCTGTGGCCTTACCACTTATGCTGAGGTGAGAGATGAGGTCTTAGAGGCAGGTCAGATAGAGGCCTCCAGGCTGGGCGGACCCGGCCCCCGTCTGATTGGTCCATATCGCATGCCTGATTAGTCTTGATTTTAGAGGCCACGCCTGCATAACTGCATTGCCAATTCAGGCACTAACTCGTATATACAGGCTTGTTCACTTGAGCGTCTGTACGTGTGTGGCCCGATTAATGCGAGAGCAACAAATAAATTGACAATAAATGTACAAAATATGGCCACCAAAGCGACTTACAAAGAGTACATTTGTTGAAGGGGACAGCAATATATCGCTGTGGTACATAAAGATAACAAGATAATGATGTCATTTTTAG
>PIJE02000276.1:304856-320543 GCA_002895965.2 Coryphaenoides rupestris | reverse complement strand
CCCTCCCATCACTCCCACCTCCGCCCGCCCCACCCTCTCCCGCCACCACACAGGGTAATTCGGTTGGTGTCCATCTGAGGGAGTTTAGCGCTGAGCGAGAAGAGAGAGCGAGAGAGCAGGGAGAGGGGAGAGAGAGAGAGAGAGAAGAGAGAGAGAGCGAGAGCGAGAGCGAGAGCGAGAGAGAGAGAGAGAGAGCGAGAGATACTGGATTAAAAAGGTAGCCAAGGAGAAAGGAGAGACAATCTGTGAAAGCAGAAAAAAGAAAGAAATGAAAAGAAAGCCCTTGTGTGTGTGCGTGTGTGTGTGTGTGTGTGTTGACCCCCTATGCCCCCCCCTCCCCACCCCACCCCCCACCCCCTTCCCCCGCCCTCTTCTTTAGTATATTGGTGTGAAGTAAAGTGTTTGCCCAGGTCTTAATGGCGAGAGATGATCCGGAGATCACGGTGGTGGTGGTGGTGGTGGTGGCTGTTTACCCAGGCAGGGGCTCGGCCCAAAGCCCCAAATTAGTTTGGGGAGGGTGGGTGGCGCTACAAGGCGACGGGGGGCTTAGTGCATGTTCGCAAGATCCGGATTCATGTGCTCGTCACCCGGCCCAGCCTCCCCTTTGATACTAGATCTCTTTGACGACCACGGCCCACGTTGTCTGTCTGGCTGTCTGGCTGAATCTATCACTCTGTCTATCTTTCTGTAACGATATGTCTGTCTGTCTGCCTGCCTGTCCATCTTTCCATCTATCTATCTATCTATCTATCTATCTATCTATCTATCTATCTATCTATTGTTATTTTGATGGACTTAGGAGCTGATCAGCTCCATCAATCATTCCATGTAAACACACACACAAACACACACACACACACAAACACACACACACACACGCACACACACACACACACACACACACACGCGCGCACACACACATACAAACACAGCTGCTTCCTCTGCTCCCTATTGACTACAGCATCAATGCAGGTCAATACTGATTGCATTCAGGTGTCATTGGTTTTTTTTCCCCAATTTTTATTTTTAGAACAATTGCTTCAGCCGGTAGTTTTTCTCCGTTTAAACCGTAATTAAAGCCCATCCCCACACAGCCACCCACGGGTGTCTGCGTCTTGCCAGACATACTGAGGAGTTCCAGAGAGCACACCCACGCATCCACTCCTGCCCAGCATCCCTCCAGCCCTGGTGTCGGCCTGCAGGTGTAGCGCTGGAGGCCGGGGGCCGGGGGGGGAGGGGGATTCCCCTTTAGCTTGAAGATGGAATTTCATTTTTTTTACAGTACAGACCTGTTTGAATCCCTGCCAGTTAGAGAGGCAACGTCTAAATATGAGACATTTGTAAAAAAAAAAAAAAAAATTGCTGTCATCCTGGATAATAAATACAAAATATGAGTTTGAGCGTAAATCATGAATGCCCTTCATTTTTAAGAAGACAAGAGCAGAAGCTGTTTTTTTTTTATCACTCATCATTTCTTCATATTCATCACCCTACATCTTATTCATATTTCATAATTCTCATCTTTGTGTTTTTTTGGTTATATTTTTAAAAGAGGGGCTGATAAGATGATATTCTCTAATTCTCTGTAGGATTACGGAATATTGAGAGTTCTATTCTCGGTTACCGAGCAACCAGGGAAACTGACACCGAGGGAACCAAGGTAATAGAACATGTCTCTCTCTCTCTCTCTCTCTCTCTCTCTCTCTCTCTCTCTATTTTTATGCTAACGGTGGTCTCGAACGGCCACACAATTGCAGAGATAAAACCGCAGAAGAAGATGACAAAAAAAAACCTGGGAGGAGAAAAAAAGAATGAAGACCTAATTGAGTGAGAATGTGAGAATATAAGAGGCGAGAAAGCTAATGAAAAATAAACATTTTTGATTGAAAGACAGGATGTTTCAAGACCCGAGGTCCGGGGATTAACGTCGAGATTAGCATTCGAACAATATATTTAAATTTCTGATCAGCGGTCCGCTTCAAAGCACTAAATCCCCAGATTAGCAGGTGTTATGCTAAAAAACTGTGTTCTTTGTGTGAGCGTGGTTACACTAGCCAAACAAATATGTCTTTGAGTGTAAAAAAAGGCTTGGCATGGATGTATGGCCGTAACCATAGCGACGAGGGCCGTCGTCAGGAGCCTAGGAGCGGGGTGCAGTGCTGGAATGTCTCAAACAGACAGAGGGGCGCACACACGCTGCAGAGCAAACCAAGAACCTGCTGTTTCACTAAAAACCATCGCCGACACCATTGAGACCACCTACAAATACCAGAGATGTTTGGTCGAGAGGGAGGAAAAGGTCATTTTGCCTCTTTTTTTCCCCCCCGTTAACTTTATGCTGTTGTTCGAAATTGCTTTGGGTGAAGAACAGAAAATCTAGTTTAAGAAAAGGAATTAGATTATTTCAGACCTGTCCAAAATACCATCTAAAGCAAAATGACCTTCCTCTATTATTATTGCACTAATGTTTTTTGTTAGTCTTATTATTAAATTCCAATTCTATTGAAGTGGATGACATATTTCAGAAAAATGCTTTTGTAAACCAGAAACATTGTATATATATATAAAAAAATATGAATATACATTTAGCCCTGGTATTGGATCAATGTTCTCAATGGCTTTACACATAAAATATTGAAAAGCTTTCCATAGACTATTCATGAATTTAGCATCTACACAGATCTAGGTAATATTTTTGTAAGATTGTAAAATAATGTAAATATAAAGCATGTATTTTATAACTCATAATATTCCACGCTATTTAACCTTTTTGCGATATGCTCTTGATTCCCAGTGTAGTCGTCGTCATCTATACTATTGAGACACAAGGCTCAAAAGAACAATAAATGAATTGTGTGAATCTCTCATAACTTGCCTCAACTTGTGTTTGTCTGTGTGTTTGTGTGTTTAATCTTGAAAGAGATTCTCTCACCATGTTACCAGCTAATGTTACCGTGAAACTATTTTGTTCATGTCTTCAAGTATTCAAGCGTGCACTTTGCCCCAGGAGGTCTGGCAGAGTTGTCTGATGCCCTTTTTTTCTCTCTCTCTCTCTCTCTCTCTCTCTCTCACTCTTTCTTTCTTCTTTCTCTCTCTCTCTCTCTCTCTCTGGCTCTCTCTGTTCTCTTGCTCTCTGTTCTCTCTCCCGCACAACAAGCGTTTCTCTGTCATGTGGTCGGTGGAGTGTATAATCTTATCTCCCCAGCTGGAAGAGAACAGGTTAGACAAAATTCCCTCTTCCCCACACGGAGCCTTTAAGGCAGGGAAGGGAGCGAGAGAGGAACAGAGCAGAGCAAAAAGCATGGCGCGGCACGCCTGGTCTCCCCGCAAACCCAAGGGCCCGGGCCCCGCCCCCCCACCCCCCCCGAGAAGAAAAAAGAAAAAACCCAAAAAATAAAAAACTGACACTCTATCTGCGTGACCCTCCGGCGCTCGTGTCAGAGCCACTCATGTCAACGCACCGGCGGAGGTAAGGCGCGCGCACGGACCCCTGACTTCTCCAACACCCCCCACCACCTCTGTGACAGCACTGAGAGCCGGCAGCAGAGGTGGGGGGGGGGGGGGGGGGGGGGGGAGGGGCAACACCGCCGCCCATCGTCGCCGTCAAGCGGGGGAATCAATGCTTTATTATTGTAGTATAGATCAGCGCATGGCAGAAATGCGGGGGTGCACGCGCGCACGGGGGGGAGCGGTGGGGGTGGGGGGGGGGGGATGATTGATACTGGGAGCGTGTGCGAACACAACTGGGGCCGGCGTCTCCTCCTTCCTGAGGTGGAGCCCGTCCGTTCCCAGGCAGGAGAGCAGCTGGGAGACATGTTTGGCTGTGAGCGGAGGGGAACATCTCCTGGCGGCGCGCCACTCATTGTGCCGCGCCGATCGGCTTGGCAGAGATACGCCGATGTGCTTCTATACGCCGCCGCTTGTGTTCCTCCTCCTCTCCTTCCAGAACCCCGACGACAACGGACCGCGACCCTGGCCACCCGGTGACACCCACAGTCAAACCGCTGAGGCCCTGCATTCACTGCCCGATTTTACACTCTCTTTGGGTTCCTGCAGACTCCTTTGTGCGCTGGGAGGGGAGGGGGGGGGGGCAAACCGCTCTTTGCCCCCCCTGTGTCTGAAGAAAGGAAACAAAAACGCAGCTGGTTCTATAATGCTGTGGCAGCACTCCACAATGCAGAATGATAAATTGAAGGGGAAGAGGCCGAGATTCAGCTGATGATACAGGAAGACTCCGGCCAGTGCAGCGTGCTGCGTGATCCACTGGTCTCTCTCATGCCCCGCCCCCCCCCCCCCCCTCTCTCTCACACTCTCTCTCTGAATCATATCTTTTTTCTCTTTCTATATTGCTCTGTCTCGCTGTTTCGTGTCGCTGTAGCAAACAAATAAACACACACACAAACACATACGCACACACACACACACTGCATGCACAGACACAAACTCTGCAGGTTAGGCTCCCTTCCCATTCCCAAGAGCTCCGACATAGCCAGAGGTTGTAGCTACTGACCCAGGGGGGTAAGGGGGGGTGGGGGGGGGGTGGACTGGTGGGGTGACAAGTCCCACCAGTCCCCCCGTCCCCACCGGGACCTGTCGCTCTGCTGCCCTCGGGGCGGCCATCTTCCTCTCAGCCAGCAGCTCTAATGACAGGACCCTGAGGCCTCGTCACCACCCCCCACCTGCCCTCCACACACACACACACACACACACACGCACACACACGCACACGCACACACGCACAAACCACCAGCAATACCCCCTCCCCTCACACACACACACACCCACCCTAGCTTTGAGCAGCCCACCCCACCCCACCCACCCACATTGGTCCTGCTACCCAGGTGCTTGTCAGAGGGGTGTCTTCCCTGTGACTTCTCTGCCCCCCCTCCCCCCACCCCCACATACACACATAAAGCCACCACCCACCAGCCCTGCCCCCCCCCGCCCCCACCAACAGGCCCTGAGGGTTGAGCCTTTCATTTTGAAGTGGGCCCAGCCACAGCTCCGTCACAGCCCGGACCCCTCGGCCTGCAGCCTGCTCCATTGTCTGGCCCCCCGGAGAAAGACTATTATTTCAACTCAATTTACTGTGAGTAAACACTGAGTGATAAGGCCCTCTGTCCTATCCCTCACTCTGCACGCCACACTCCCCACCTCTGATGCTACCCCCCCCCCTCCCCCCCCCGCCCTCCCCCCTTCCACCACCATACCACCTCCACCCCTCCCCCCCCCGTGACCATGGGGCTGTGTGATATACACACACACATAGAGCACTACAAATCACAAGCCCCCCCACCCCCCCCTGTCTCTTCCCATCACCGGCTTTAGACTGGCGCTCACTAATTCACTTTCTAACACAGATCAGAGGACAGCTCTCATGTGTTCCAGAATATGTCCCCAACACCAAAGGGGGCTGTTAAGAAAAAAAAAGGGCTTGTGTGGCCCCTCTATGGCGGACCCCTGTACATTACATTTTAACCCAACGGCGCGCTCACATGCGGTTAGCATACGGTTGACATGCTGCAGCGCAATACTGGAAGAATAAAAAAAAAGAAAAAACCCACACAGATCCGGTAATGAGGCGCTGCGATGGCCGGGGTAATGCGACTCAGCCCCCCCGCAGAAAATAATCAGAGAGGTTGGTTTTTTTTTTTGGACACGCCGTTATAATATCAGAAGAGCGGCCCTTATGATGGATGACCTCTCCACACTCCGCGCGGGTGGAGTCGATCGGGTGGGGGAGCTTTGTGTATTTTCTCAGACAATGGGCGGACGGCATTGACTCGTGACACGCAGCTGCGGGAACGAGACTGACGGTGACGTGCGCGGATAATGACGGCGGCGACGCCGGCATCGCGAACGCACGGGAGTCCGGGTCGAGAGCGCAGCGCTGGCTTGCGAGCGCATAGCACACCGGACCAATACAAAGGCTACTTAAGAAACAAAAGAGAGAAAGCTGGAAAAAAAAAAAAGCCTTAAACACGCACCAGAGTGTGTTTATCCATTGCCGTTTAAAGAAATATATATCTGCGTTCTCGTTCGGCGTGAAAAATAGGCCGTTTGCCATAATTATAGTGCATTACCGTGCGGCTTTAAAAAGCAGTCGTTTGCGCGCTCTGCCTGATGCTTTTAATACAATTATTTGGAGCCTCCTTTATCTTAGGCAGAAAGAGGCTGACACAGTAGCACAATCTAATGTGATAAAAGCGTGGCCTATCACGCCTTGATACGGGAACTTTAAAGGTAACCGTCTATGACAAGGTAATAATGGCTCATGCAAATGGCTGGCCTGTAAATTGGTTAGTTAGGGCGTGATGGATGAGCGGGATCCTAACCTCGTTTCCTGATTTCTTGGATCTGAGGATAATGAATTTGATTCAATTAGACAACCATGCTGCTAGTTAAGAGGGGGAGAAATCTGACCCAGAAAATCGTCGTGAAAAAATGCATCGGTATAGACCCAAAATGAAAGCTTCCAAGCTACCAGCCTACCCTCTGGAGGGAGGGGGACGTTTATATGAAGGGTATCACCTCATCCGTCATACACGATGTAGGGATCTGAAGTCCTTCCGAATGTGATATATATCACTGATGTTTCTGCATGTGTATTAACAAATACAAAAAACATGCCAGTGATTGGGAATGTTGACTGGGGATTTGGGCCTGCGCTATAAAGGCCCAATTAAAGTAGTGATTCATCATCAGATTATTAATGGCGCTTACGATGGTCCTCCGCTGGATTGGTAATGGGCTGCTTGGCCTACCTCCCCTCAAGCCTCTGGGTGGACTTGCTTCTTACACTGCCAAGCTAATCTCTTTAAAGGCCAAGGAGATCTCCACTCTCCACAGGCCCCCAAAGATAGCGGTGGGGGGGGGGGGGGCCTCCCGAGCTGCAAGGGCCACTGCATGCTCATTATGGTCCGATGGAACTTTTCCCCGGACTTACCTCTGAGGAAAGCAACTGCAACCGGCCTCCTCCTTAGATTGATCATTCTGTCTGCCCCGACCTCCCCGGGGGGTGGTGTGGTTGTCATACTCTGACTAACAGGTCAAATGGACCTGAAGTGGGGGGAATCTGAGGAGTATTGTTAAGTTGGGCAGAGCAGCCCAATATCTGTAACCAGCTCTCCGTTTAGGTTGGCCACTGACTATGTGTATTGGCATGCAGCAGCACACATCCTAGAAATCAGCCGTTGTGTGTCGTACCATCCCTTAGGAGGCAATACTTATCATTGGTGGTCAATCTTGTAATGGCGTACCCCCTGGTAAACAGAGGGGAGGAGGCCACCAAGCACCACAACACACGACCCTTAGATGCTTAGGTAGCCAACACACTCCAGATCCAATTACCTGTAATACACACTTCAGTTTATCTCAGTCCTAGTCATTATCTAAATTGCCGACATATTAGTAGGCTACCTGCTTGAGAACTGTGTGTGTTTCTCTTTGTCTCCTAATAGGGCCCAAAGGGAGTGTTGTTTTGTAAGTAAACCACTGTAGGCTGTAAAGGAATGGGCTTTTATAAGGCGATTTTTTTTCCTCCCCTTTCCTTTTTAAATGGAGCCATGCGGGAACCGAGAGCCCTGCGCCATTATGCACCAAACACAAACACATCTGTCACTGCGCGGTGAGCAGGAGAATCAGGAGATTAATTATGTGATTGTAAGGGCTCGGCTCGGCCCGGGCCTACAGTCAGAAGGATCCCTCATTACATTACCCCCGACCTCCTGAGGAACCCAATTGACTTCAGCGTTGCACACTGAACACACTCCTTGAACCTCCGAGGTGAGCCTGCATGCATCACCACCAACGCTTTACAATGATGGAGCTCTGTGACAAGCTATTAGTCGCCTTTAATGGTGAGCTTCTAGCCCAACCTGGATGCTATGCTGGCTTTAATGGTGAGCTTCTAGCTCTACCTGGATGCTATGCTTGCTTTAATGGTGAGATTCAAGCTCTACCTGGATGCTATGCTTCCTCCACCATGTTGATCAGCATTAAGATGTTGGATTTGAACCTAGCATATTTAGACTATTTAATAATTGTAAAGATTGCATTCACTTGTATTCATTGATTGTATGAGAAAAATATCACAAGGATGTATTCATTAGTTTTTATAAATAAATACAATAGTTCCAATCCATTCCAATCTCTTCCGCTTATCCGGGGCTGGGTCGTGATTGCAGCAGACTAAGCAGGGCACCCCAGACATCCTTCAACCCAGCAAGACTCTCCAGCTCCTCCTGGGGGATCTCAAGGCATTCCCAGGCCAGATGGGATATATAATCCCTCCAGCAGGATCTGGGTCTGCCCCGGGATCTCCTCCCAGTCAGACGTGCCCGGAAAACCTCTAAGGGGATGCATCCTAATCAGATGCCCGAACCATCTCAGCTGACTCCTTTCAGGAAGGAGCAGCGGCTCTACTCTGAGCTCCCTCCGGATGTCTGAGCTCCTCACCCTATCTCTAAGGCTGAGCCCAGCCACCCTGCGGAGGAAACTCATTTCGGCCGCTTGTAGGCGCAATCTCGTTCTTTCGGTCACAACGAGCAAAGCTTGTGACTATAGGTGAGGTAAATTGAGGCTCAGCTCCCTCTTCACCACAACAGACCGGTACAGCACCTGAATTACTGCAGACGCCACACAATTTTACTTGAACTCCTTCGCTTGGGGCAGCAACTCACTCCCAACCTGGAGGGAGCACTCCACTGTTTTCCGGCAGGCCGTGGCAGTAGCGACCGGCACTGGCCTCAGACTTGGAGGTGCTGACCCTCAATAAACCTGCAAGGGTAAAGAGCTGGTCAACCGTTCAGAATTCACATTGTTCCTCCGCTGAGGTTCAACAATCAGCCGGAGTCTCCTTTCTAGCGCCCTGGAATAAACGTTCTTGGGGAGGCCGAGCAGTGTGATTCTCCGATAATTGGAGCACAACCTCCGGTCCACCACCCCAGTCTGCCACTCCGCAGGTACTGTCCCCAACCTCCACCCGACACTGAATAGGCGCGTCAGCCAAGACAGCCCAACAATGTGCAGAGACTTCAGCATCATTGTTGCCCACGTGCGCGTTGAAGTCTCCCCAGATGGAACCCTTTCCAGGATGCCACCCAAAGACTCCAAGAAGGCAAGACATAGGATCTGAATGCCCAGGACCCCACCTTTGCCTACCACCTGGTTTGTAATGCACCCGAACCCCAATGACTCTCCCTGCAGGTGGTGAGCCCACACTTTTCAGGCTTGGCCCCGCCGGGCACCGTGGATCCAGGCCCGGCCACCAGACACTCGCCAACGAGCTCCCCTCGCTGGTGTGGCTCCAGAAGGGGGCTCTATATACAATAGTTTTATAATCACAGGGATTTACAGCCCGTGATCATATGGCCTGTAAAGCCCTTTGAGACTGTAACTGTGATTAAGGGCTATACAAATAAAATTGACTTGACTTGACTTTTAAATTATAATTGTATTGTACAAAAGCAATAACAGCTGAAATAATGATTCGTTTGTTAATTTTATTTTAGAACAAATAATTATTTAAGCTGTTACTGCTTTTAGACATAAAATCTGTATAAACATTTTTTAAAAAGGGATACGCCAAAAAATGTGTTTGAAACGTAATGTAGAGAATGTACTATCTCAGGTGAAACCACCACCAACAACAGCCTACTCTACCATTTGTACAGAATGCCAGAGCGTTATTAACTCTTCCGAGGCTGGCCCCGGAGTAATGGGCAGGGGCAGGTGGGCCATCGAGACATACGCTTCCCCCGGAATACTCCAGGAGCTGACGGCCCATAATGCCTCGCATCATTCAAATGAAGTCCACGCAAGTGAGACGTACCTGCCGGACGCTGACCGCCCCTCCGAGAGACATATCGGCGATTGCCGGCGAGGGCGAGGGAGTCTGAAATGCCTCATCCGCAGGGAAGCTCTCACGCAATAACACATTATTGAGAGACAGACAGCTAGATTGAATAGAGAGACAGCTAGACAGACAGTCAGAGATCAAGTCCAATCCCGCTCATCTGGCTGTGCATGCTCACAGGTCAGGTTTAGCTAATCAAATTCTCGGTGTTTCACACACACACCATCACACACACCACCACCACCACACACACACACACACACACACACACACACACACACACACACACACACACACACACACCACACACACCCACCACACGACACACACACACACACACACACACAAATGGACGTGGAAGTGCCACTCAATAGAAGTGGCAGAGGGGTTGAACCGTGGTCGAGGAGAGAGAGAGAAGCGTAGAGAGAGAGAGAGAGAGAGAGAGAGAGAGAGAGAGAGAGAGAGAGAGAGAGAGAGAAGAGAGAAGAGGAGGGGTAGAGAATGAGAGAGAGTGAGAGAGAGAGAGAGAGAGAGAGGAGAGGGGGGGGGGGGGGACTTGAATAATTATGAATCAGGGAGCTTAACCTTCTGGGGAGTTAATTTGAAGAGCACTGGGGATAGGGGAGTGGTACTCTTTATTTCCCTGGGGTGCCCCTAATGCCATTGTGTGAGAATGGAGAGATCAGGACACGCGCGGCAATATAGCGCGTCTGTAGCCCAGCCCACCATATGACGAGGCTGACCCCACCAGCGCGCTCACAATCACACCTGCCGTCATCAAGGCTAATTTGTTAAACATATCAATAGCGCCGCGGCTAGCCCTCTTGCCCGCCGGTGGCCCATTGATTCCGCCCGCCCGCCCGCGCTGACTGACATCCACCGGCCCCCCGCGGTGAGGCACAGCCGTGTCATCCCCCACCCCCACCGCGCCCCCAGCCGCCACCACCACCACCACCACCACCACCGCCACCACCACCACCTCCGCTTTGGTCGTGCCGGTTTGACAGGAAAATAGTCTCCCATGAGTAAAAAAAAAAAAACAGAAAGCGACAGCACTCACTCTGCCGCGCCTTTGTCTAGCAGCATGAAGCTAACATTTGTGACAGCGGCCGGCCCGCGACGGACGGATGAACAAAGGAACGAGCATTCAAATGAAGCCGTAGCCGGGCTTAAATAAATCAATAAATAAACAAATAAATACACAAATACACGATGGGTGTGGTCAGACGTTCAAATGTAATTATCAAAACCAGACCGGATTAACCAGATCTGTTTCTGTTTGTTTTCTTTTTTTTTCCTTTTTTATATTCATGAACTCAGTGTTTTGAATGGCGTCCCAGTCTGGTCTGGTAATATAGTAAGCCTGGTATGAATCTATCTTCTCCCCGGCAGCCTGCCCTCTCCCCTTACCTCCCACTGCCTCCCTCACACAGCCGGCCCCGGACACGGCTCGCAGGCCGGCCAGACAAAGAGGGGATAAAGACACAAACCAAAGGGTTACATAAATCACAGCTTGGGAAAGAAATGATACTCAGAAGCCTTCGACTCAGCGAGGGGCCCGCGAGGATGCCCCAAAAACGATTTTTATTTGGCAGGTAAGGGGGGGCCAGTTAGTGGTGGGATCCCGGTGGGCTGTCTCTACTCTCGCTCAGCTCATCCTCTCTGTCTGGTCTCTTCTCTCTCTCCTCTCTCTTGTCTGTCGTCTTGTGGTCTCTCGGTCTCTTCTCTCTCTCTCTCTCTCTCTCTGCTCTGTCTGTCCTCTGTGTTCTCCGGTCTCTCTCTATCCTCTCCTCTTCTCTCTGAAGTGAGTTCTCGGTAGGGTTGTCATGCTTGCAGCGTGGACGGGGCGAGCGACGGTTCAGAACCCGGGCCCCGGCCTGCGGTGTGTCTGTGTGGTGTGGCATCGGTGACCCGCCCTGCATGGGAGAGGAGCAGGGAGACATCTGGATCCACTTTGCCGGGAGCGCACACACTCAGACAGGCCAGCCTCTGCCAAGGGGAGTCCCGGCCCCACGATTCCTGCTCCCTTCTCCCGGCCCCTGGCTCTAATTGTCATCCCTCATTATGCAGGCCGAGGTGCGGGGAATGAATCACAAACTATTACATCGAGACGACATTTCTGTTTCCCTGTGAAATCCTCCTCTCTGTCTAACCCCTCGTCCCGCCTCTCCGCCCAGCCGCCCCGCCCGCCCGCCCCCGCCATCGCAGATAGCGCAGCGCAGATAACGGCCATGATTTTTATATATTTGTTTTTTTGGAACACAAACATTTCTCCGCTGTCACGATGAGGATGTGGCCGAGACAGACATGCCAACACGCGGCCAGAGAGAGAATTTATTTTTCCGTGAAGCATGACCAAGAAAAAGGCTGAACAACGTTCTTGTTTATTTAACATCTTCACTTGAAGATGTAATCTTTGTTTTTTTGGGGGTTTTTTTTGTCTTTAATCAGCAGTAATATCAGTCATATTCACTTAAGCACACACACACACACGTTCATACAAGTACAGCCACGTATGTAAATCTACGCACACACAAAAATTTACATTTTCACAATTCTTTAACAATGTTTTGTATCAGACGTCTGTGGCCTTGAGTGTAATCTTTCACCTATTTACAGGTCATAAAAGAGGACAGATAGTTGGAAGGGAGATGAATGTATAATGCGGGTTTAGCTCTATTATATTTTTTATGATGCCACGTTATCAGTAAATTAATCACACTATGATGGCTGCCAAGGATGCCAACTTGACGGGTGCCAAAGACGGCTGCACTGGAGGCATATTGGTCTTATCTTTAATACTGTTTCTTACATCAAGAAGCTTAGTTCAACATTATTGGAAAAGCCCAAGATCTGCAACTGTAGACTTGATAAATGAACAAGTAAATAGTAAGTCATAATCGTAAGGAGATAATTGCGCAACGAGGACAATGATACAATGCGTCTCAACCAAAGATATAAATGTAATTACGTTAACTAGTTATTACTGGTATTAGATCGCTTCAAATAACATTGAAAGGTGATTCAGTAATCATAGTATGAAACAAATACAAATAACAATAGAGCAATGGTACAAAACAAGTTTGTGCTGCGCCTCACACTGCACTCGGGTGTATCCGATGATAAGCTAATGTCATGACAACTGTGGACAGGTTGAGGCCAAGAGAGAACAGGTTATGCTGATGAAGGAGGAAGTCATTGTCGAGGATTTGCATCTCTACAATGTGTTTGTCTGCATGGTTTGAAACAGAAATGGAAACATTGATACTTGCGGTTTTTGTCCATGGGCGTGCGTCTGTGTTGCAAATGCAAGCACTTATTGTTGTGTGCCCTTATGTGTGTGTGTGTGTGTGTGTGTGTGCATGTGTGTGTGAGTGTGTGTGTGTGTTTGTTTGTGTGTGCGTGTGTGTGTGTGTATGTGTGTATATGTGTGGGGTGTTTGTGTGTGCTTGGGTGCTGTGCGCGTGTGTTGTTTTGTGCTGTGTGTGTGTGTGGTATGAAAGAGAGATGGTGTGAGTGAGTGTGTGCACATGTGTCATTGAGAGACCTTGTGTGTGTGTTTGTGTGCGCGTGTGTGTGTGTGTGCGCGTGTGTGCGTGCGTGTTGTGCGTGTGTGGGTTTGTGTTGTGTGTGTGTGTATGAAAGAGATTGTGTGTGTGAGTGTGTGCACATGTGTCATTGAGAGACCGTGTGTGTGTGTGTGTGTATGTGTGTGTCTGTGTGTGTGTGTGTGTGTGTGTGTGTGTTTGTATGAAAGATTGTGTGTGTGAGTGTGTGCACATGTCATTGAGAGACCGTGTGTGCGTGTGTGTGTATGTGGTGTGTCTGTGTGTGTGTGTGTGTGTGTGTGTGTCTGTGTGTGTCTGCGTGTGTGTGTGTGTGTGACAGACGTGTAGCCTTCAAGTGGAATGCATATGGCTGTCTTCTCGACGTGACGTGAGGGCCTCCTGTCATCTCACATTCTAAAGTGAAGGGTCTCGGTGATGAGAGTTCACTCAATCACTTTCTCAAAACCGTAAGTAAAAGTTTGTTGGGGGGTTATTTGTCTGAAACGACACCAAGGCCTTAAGGGGTGAGGGGGTGATGTTGGGGAAGGGGGGTGGGGGGAGTGGCGGGGGTTGGGTCGCGGCTTATGGGCCGAGGCAGCTTCAGTGACACGGAAGGCTTGCGTTAAAAAAAAACCTCACAAAATGACGAAAGAGTTCAAAATGAAACAGGAAGGTGCCCCCCAGTGCTCTGACTGTGGCCCCCGTCTTCAGCCCAAGACATCACTCGAGAGTCACTCGCCACTGGAATAGACGGGGGCCCCGTTTCTTCCCCTTTTCGCACGCCGGGGCCGGCACCATCAGATTAAGCGCGCTCTGATTTCAGCACTAATTGTGCGCGTCCACTTAAGGGGCTGACAGCTCTGGCGAATGAGAAGGCTCGCAGGCCTTCCCCGGCGCCGCGCTCATCCATCACGGCCTAACCGATCACATCCCTCCGAAGGGCTCAACGCACTAACACCATTAGCTCTACCCACAAAACACCGCCGGCATCCTAAACTAGCCACATCACTCACGCTGGGGCTACATGCTAACAGCAATTATCGGATAATGGCTGCTAGCCCCTCTAACTAACACATCCGTCATCGCAGCCGGGAGGATCCCAGGGCTCGGCTGTATAGCGCCACGCCACGGCACACGTGCCCTCCAATCTTCCGGGGAGCCTGGCGCGGCAAAACTTCGGCGCCAAAAGGAAAAAAGCCCGCAGGTCCCATTTGTTGCTACGCTAATGCTTAATGCCCCGTATCCCGTCTCGGAGAGGGGATGAAACGGCCACCGGAAGGAAAGTTTGTCGCTGTTTTAATTTGTTGTTGTAATTCCAATGTCTTTAAACCCCTCCCCCACACAAGGTAGAGTGCGCAGTGTCGATGTTTTGGGGTTAAAGAACATTACACGCCCCCCCCCCCCCCCCCCCCCCCCACACACACACACACACACAGTATGAAAGCAACTATTCAAACGCTATTATGAATTTCCCAATGTTATTTCTCAAACATGGATACACCACAAGGATGATTTTTAATTAGAGGCGGGATCAGTGGCAGGAACGGGGCAGAGCGACAATAAACACAGGAATGCATTCATCCGTGATGGGATGATTCTCTGGCTTTATTTAAGATCCGTGCCAATGTGCTAACTGCATTAATGAAGTTATAAAGAATTATGAGGGGAAATCAAATTTGCCTCGCCACTTGAGCGCCACTAAAATGCCAAACAATAAACTACCAGATTGCAAATTAGATCAGTAAAAATATCAAACACATTGCGGTGGAGGAAAATCCATAATTGCGTTTAGCGGCCGGGGCCCCTCTGGGAGGAGGACACCTAAAGTCATTCAGCACGGCCTTACACAAGAGGGCCCGCTATGGACAGAGCGGCTAAAAAATCGACCAGGATAACTTAAATAAACACTCCAGGGCTTCCAGTTAATATTCCAACGGGCCTTGAGATTTGACAGTCTACTGTGCCCACCTCTATCTCTCTCGCTCCCTCCCTCCCTCCCTCCCTCGCTCCCTCTCTCTGTCCCTCGCTCCCCATCACCTCCATTTGGCTTCACTCTCTCTCTGCAACACATCTTCCTCTGCCCCCCCCCTTTCCCTCCTCCCTCCACCACCCTCCATCCCGAGTGTCGCGCTACCACACTCACATCACCCACACATCACACTCATACGAGCACATGATGTGTGACACGACTAGACTAGCAGTCGTGCAACACCCTTTATAATCTCATCATAATCTTCGTTAAAGTTTGTCCTTTGATTTACTCTCGCTCGCATGACTTCACAC
>PIJE02000276.1:285067-304831 GCA_002895965.2 Coryphaenoides rupestris | reverse complement strand
AATTAATGCGGGGTTTAGCTCTATTAATTTTTTATGATGGCCACGTTATCAGCAAATTAATCACACATATTGATGGCGTGCCAATGATGCAACTTGGACGGGTGCCAAAGACGGCTGCACTGAGCATATTGGTCTTATCTTTAATAGTGTTTTCTTACATCAAGGAAGCGTTAAGTTCAACATTTATTGGAAAAGCCAAGATCTGCAACTGTAGAACTTGATAAATGAACTTAATGTAAATGTAAGTCATAAATCGTAAGGAGATAATTGCGCAACGAGGACAATTGATACAATGCGTCTCAACAAAGATATATTGTAATTTACGCTTTAACTAGTTATTACTGGTATTAGATCTCTTCAAATAACATTGAAGGTGATTCAGCTAATACATAGCATGTATGAAACAAATACAAAATAACAATAGAGCAATGTACAAAACAAGTTGTGCTGCGCCTTCCACACTGCACTCGGGTGTATCGATGATAAGCTAATGTCATGACAACTGTGGACAGGTTGAGGCCAAGAGGAGAACAGGTTATGCTGATGAAGGAGGAAGTATTGTCGAGGATTTGCATCTCTACAATGTGTTTGCTGCATGGTTTGAAACAAGAAAGTTGAAACATTAATACTTGCGTTTTTGATCCCATGGCGTGCGCTCTGTGTTGCAAATGCAAAGCACTTATTGTTGTGGCCCTTATGTGTGTGTGTGTGTGTGTTGCCTGTTGTTGTTTGTGTGTGTGTGTGTGTGTGGTGTGTGTGAGAGTGTGTGTGTGTGTGTTTGTTTATGGTGTCGCGTGTGTGTGTGTTGTATGTGTTATATTTGTGTGTGCGTGTGTGTCTGTGTTGTGCTGTGTGTCGTTTGTGTATGTGTGTGTGTGTGTATGAAAGAGAGATGCGTGTGAGGAGTGTGTGCACAATGTGTCATTGAGAGACCTTGTGTGTGTGTTTGGTGGTTGCGCGTGTGTGTGTGTGCGCGTTCTGTGCGGCGTGGTGCGTGTGTGTTGGTGTGTGTGTGTTATGAAAGAGATTGTGTGTTGTGCAGTGGGGCACATATGTCATGAGAGACCGTGTGTGTGGTGCGTGTGTGTGCTCATGCGTTTGTGTGTGTGTGTGTGTGTGTGTGTGTGTGTGGTGTGTATGAAAGAGAGATGTGTGTGTGAGTGTCTGTGCACATGTCATTGAAGGAGACCGTGTGTGTGTGTGTGTGTGTGTGGTGTGTGTGTTGAGTGCGTTTGTGTGCTGGGTGTGTGTGTGTGTATGAAATAGAGATTGTGTGTTGAGTGTGTGCAATGTTCATGAAGAGACCGTGTGGTGCGTGCTGTGTATGTCTGTGTGTGTGTGTTGTGTGTGTGTGTGTGTGTCTGTTGTGTGTCTCGTGTTGTGTGTGTGTGTGACAGACGTTAGCTTCAAGTGTGGAATGCATATGGCTTCTTCTCGACGTGACTTGAGCGGCCTCCTGTCATCTCACATTCTAAAGTGCAAAGGGTCTCGGGTGATTGGATTCACTCAATCACTTTCTCAAAACCGTAAGTAAAAAGTTTGTTGGGGGTTTATTGTCTGAAACGACACCAAGGCCTTAAGGGGTGAGGGTGTGATGTTGGGGAAGGGTGGGGAGTGGCGGGGTTCGGGTCGCGGCTATGGGCCGAGGCAGCTCTCCAGCTGACACGGAAGGCTTTGCACGTTAAAAAAAAAACCTCCACAAAAATGCACGAAAGAGTTCAAAATGAAACAGGGAAGGTGCCCCCCAGTGCTCTGACTGTGGCCCCGTCTTCAGCCCAAGACATCACTCGAGAGTCACTCGCCACTTGGAATAGACGGGAGGCCCCGTTCTAGCCCCTTTCGCCACGCCGGGGCCGGCACCATCAGATTTAAGCGCGCTCTATTCAGCACTAATGTTGTGCGCGTCCACTTAAGGGCCGCGACAGCTCTGGCGAAATGAGAAGGCTCGCAGGCTTCCCCGGCGCGCGCTCATCCATACGGCCTAACCGATCACATCCCTCCGAGAGGGCCGCGGAGTTAAGACAGGGCGCTCAACGCCACTTCAACACCATTAGCCTACCGCCGGTGCCATTCTAACTAAAGCACATCACTCACGTGGGTACATGCTAACAGCAACGGATAATGCCGCTTGCTAGCCCCTCTAACTAACACATCCGTCATCGCAGCCGGGAGGATCCCAGGGCTCGGCTGTATAGCGCCACGCACGGCACACGTGCCCTCCCATCTTCCAGGCGGAGCCTGGCGCGCAAAACTGCGGCGCCAAAAGAAAAAAGCCCCCGGTCCCATTTGTTCGACGCTAAATGCTAATGCCTCCGTACCGTTCTCGGAGGAGGATGAAACGCCACCGGGAAGGAAATGGTTCGCTGTTATTGTTGTTGTTAATTCCATGTTTCTTTAGACAGCCCTCCCCCACACAGGTGAGTGCAGATCTTGTCTAGTTTGGTAAGACAGACACGCCCCCGCGCCGCCCCACACAGCACACACAGCACACAGTATGAAAAGAAGCAACTATTCAAACACTATTATGAATTTCCCAATGATTTCTCAAACATGAACACCACAAGGATGATTTTTAATTAAGAGCGGGATCAGTGCAGGAAACGGGGCAGAGCGACAATAAACACAGGAATGCATTTCATCCGTGATGGGGATGATTCTCTGCTTATTTAAGAATCCGTGCCAATGTGTAACTGCATTAAGGAAGTTATAAAGAATTATGAGGGGAAATCAAAATTTTGCCTCGCCACTTGACGCACTAAAATGCCAAACAATAAACTACCAGATTGCAAATTAGATCAGTGAAAAATATCAAACCACATTGCGGTGGAGGAAAATCCATTAATTGCGTTAGCGCCGGGCCCCCTCCTTGGGAGGAGACACTAAAGATCATCAGCACGGGCTACACAGAGCGCTATGAGCAGAGCGCTAAACAGAAATCGACAGGATAAGCGTAGAGAGTTAAAAACACTCCAGGCTCCAGTGTGAGAATTCAACGGGCGGAGGATTTGACAGTCTACTGTGCCCACCTCTATCTCTCTCGCCTCCCTTCCTCCCTCCCTCGCCTCCCTCCCTCCCTCCCTCGGCTCCCTCTCTCTTGGTCCCTCGCTCCCCATTCACCTCCATTTGGCTTCACTCTCTCTCTGCAACACATCTTCCTCTGCCCCCCCCCCCCCTTTCCCTCCTTCCTTCCACCACCACACACACACCACACACACGCCACACGCGCGCACACAACACACACACACACACACACACCCTCTCTCCACCACCACCACCACCTCCACCACCACCCTTTCCCCTATATCCCACATCTCTCCTCCCTCCCTGCTCCTCCTCATCCCTTGCCACCCCACCCCCCCCCTTGCCTCTCCCTCTCCACCACCATCCCTCCCTCTTCCTCCTCCTCCTCCTCCTCCTCCTTCCTCCTCCTCTCCCCCCTGCCTCCCCGCTCCTGACAGCAATAAATGATGAGGAGCCCGAGGGCCCCGCTCCGCTGGGAGAGCGGGTGGATGCGGCAGGAGAGGAGCACAGGAAATAAAGGAGGGAGACGCCGTGTGACCAATGGCCATTAACCAAGGGCTGAGGCTGGGCCTGTGACACCCAACCCCACCCACCCACCACCCACCCTGCACCCCACCCACCGCCCGCCCGCTCACCCTGGACCACACCACACCCACGTACACACACACGACACACACGACACACAACACACACACACACACACACACACACACACACACACACACACCGTTAGAGACACTACATAGCAGGCCAGCGCTGGTCTCATCCGTTACCAAACTACCCCCCCTCCCTCTCTTTCTCCCCTCCCTCCCTCCCTCCCTTTTTTCAAAGTAAAGTAATAACATCACAGACAGAAAATAATCCTAAATGATCAATTAACAAATAAAAAAAAAAGCATGTTGTTTTCCGTCATTTTTTCGTGCATTTCATCACAGCCAAAAAGACGGCCATATTGAATGTGATGGGAAATGGACGGATCGACATGGTGCCATGAAATGTCCCATAGTCCCTCCCTCTCCCTCTCTCTCCCTCTCTCTCTCTCTCTCTGTCTCTCTCTCTCTCTCTCCTGAGGAGCATCCGTCTGCCCGTGTGGCGAACGGAGCAGCCAGCAGAGTTATGCAAATGAGAGATGACAGTATTATTGTGCAAGGAATATCAATGGAGTAATTACTGGTCCATGTCGGGCTATTGGCCCACCACCACCACCACCACCGCCACCACCACCGCAACCGCCGCCACCACCGCCGCCACCACCGCCACCACCAGCACCACCAGCACCGCTGCGCCCGACTCAAGGCGCTTCATTTCTCAGCCGTCCTCTCGGGGGAGAGATGAGCGGCAGGCTCGGGAGAGCAGAGCTAATAATGGCAGCTCGGATGCGGGCAGAGCTTAGACGAGCCCCGGGGTCCTGAGCCACAGACTGCTAAACGTTGCCGGGGTCCCCAGAGAGCCCCCCAGCAAAGATGAAATGATTAAAAAAAGAAGAAGAACAAAAAAAAAAACACACACCCACACACACCCCCCCCCTTCAACCCCCCCCCCCCCCCCCCCCCCCCCCCAAACACACACACACATATATATACACACACACACACACAATACACAGACACCCTTGCTGACTGACAACCTGACCTACCACCTTAGAAAAGTCTTGTGTGTGTGTGGTTGGGTCAAATCACGCGGCGCTCGCTTCAATCAAAGCGGCCCGTGACCTTTTGGACAGACAGTGATCCTTATTGGAGAGTTTGGAGAGAAGTATGACAACAACAACAGCAACAACAACAACAACAACCACACAAACAACAACACAAACAAGCACAACGAATGAACCCGATCGGAGGGCCACCAGGGAAACAATGTGATCCACATCACATCCTCGCATGATAAGACTAAGTCACAGGTTGGATGCTCCAAATCACGGAAAAAACTAAACAACCAAAATATTTCTAGAATTACATTTACAGAAGTATTTCAACGATCATCGTAAACTTTTCTTTTTTATCATTATTGTTACAATACTTGGCAGATATCCAATGAGCATACAGATATTACTACAGTTTACTCCTGTGTAATGTTAACTATGGTGTACTGTTGTTTACTCCATGTACTATGGTGTACTATTGTTTACTACGTGTACTATGGTGTACTGTTGTTTACTATGTGTACTATGGTGTACTATGGTGTACTATTGTTTACTACGTGTACTATGGTGTACTATGGTGTACTATGGTGTACTACTGTTTACTATGATGTACTATGGTGTACTATGGTGTACTATTGTTTACTATGTGTACTATGTGTACTATTGTTTACTATGATGTACTATGGTGTAGTATTGTTTATTATGTGTACTATTGTTTACTACGTGTACTGTTGTTTACTCTGTGTACTATGGTGTACTGTGGTGTACTACTGTCTACTACTACTACTAGTGTCATCCAATGTAAAGCTTTGCATTCATCAGGGGTTGTTTAGCAACATCCTGCTCTCTCTCTCTCTCTCTCTCTCTCTCTCTCTCTCTCTCTCTCTCTCTCTCGCTCGCTCTCTCGCTCGCTCTCTCTCTCTCTCCCCGTCGTAACTCTGCAGCGACCGCCTGCAGAGCTGTAATAATGACGGGGGCTCCGCCATCTTTTACAGGTGAGCGATAGACTAATAAATAAGAGAAGGTAAGAGGCCAGAGGTTCACTGTGATGGGGAGAGGAGGAGGAGGAGGAGGAGGAGGAGGAGACAGGGAGAAGGGCAGAGGAAGAGGCTGGTACGCAGGCCCGGGGCTGTGAATTAACATAGCGCTGCGGCGGTAGGAATGTCTCTCCCACACGGCACACACAGAGAAACGCCATCGCTCTGGCTCGTGAGGGGCCAGAGAATAACAGAACGTCATCCCTTCAGAACACAGAACGTTATTTGATGTGTGTGTATTATGTGGAACCTTGAAATGCAGGCTGCAGAGGGTTTAAATGGGGGGTTTAAATATAAAAATACCTATCTATTATCCATTTAATAGCAGCTCACTGGTATAAATTAAAAATATACATTTGTTGATAAACCAAGTGTCACGTCCTAAATAATCTGAAATAAATCAACTCCTGTCTCCACAACGATTCTTCATCACAGCCACACAGCACAAGATTACGAATTAAAGAAAAGGAAAAAGGAACCACATAAAATAAAGGAGAGCTTCAGACGGTGCACTTGCACCCCGCCGCCATTCATTTCCAGGTCAGGTGCACCCCTCAGAGCGCTCGCACACCTCATATATCCCCCGGGCTGACGGACGGCTTATCTTCATATTTATCTCACAAGTAATAATTCCCACTTAAAGCAGCAGGCCGCCTCCGAGCTGACTGCAGGCAATGGGACCTGCAGGTCCAGGTGCTGCACTCCCAGCCCTGCCTGTCTCCCATGGGTGCTCGTGACTAATGTTGAGGAGGTGCCTGTGTGCTATTTAACTGCTACACTGCCGCTGACCAAGTATATATGTATATATATATATATATATATATATATATATATGTCCCCAAACTAAAACAAAAATATTGGCCTTGGCTTGTGTGAATGTAGATAAACACAATCGCAAATAATTACAGACAAACTATTTCCCTTGGGGGTCTGAAAAGGGCAAAACATCATCTTTTTATTAAATTTAACTTCAGCGAAATCTTCAGGGGGGGAAACAAAAATCATTAGCACACGGCTAACAGAGAAAACCCAATAATCCTCCCCTCCTCAACCCCCCCCCTTCCCCCCCTTCCCCTCCGACAACCTCAACCCCCCCCCCCCCCCCTCCCCCCCGCCGCCGCCTCGCCGCCGCCCCGTTTGATTGACAGAAGCGGCTCCACACAGGGACTCTGAGAGGCTGACATTTAAGCGCCGTGCTCGTTGGCGTGCGTACGCGTCGGCCCCCGCAAACCCACGCAAACACGGAGGAAGTTGACAAACGCCATTTTTTTTTTCCAATCCACTGTCTTATTCCGGTCCTGCGGGCAAGCGAAAGAGAACATTACGAGAGCAATAAAAAAAACGTGCTAAAAAAGGCCAAGTATATACATAAACAGCAGGACTGCGGGCTAAATTCGTGCAATTGTCCCGTTTTTTTTCCCTCCTTCCTTCTCCTCTCCTAAGCATCCCTTTCCTCTTTCTTTTAAGTAAGTCAAATGGTCGTAAAGAAAAAACAACGTGACCCCCGATACTTGACATGGTTCCTCGACGTGATAAATCGGGATTGAACGGCGGTCCGATGAAACCGAGGCCATTTTGTTTATTCCCGCCCCCCCGCCCCCCCGCCCCCCCCCGCCCTCCGTTTCCTTACTTGTGTTCCCCTTTGAACAAAGCTTTGATCCTGGGAGCCGCAGCCATCCTCACCATAAACACGTACGCTCCCGGGACAGTTTAATCACCCCGTGGGTTTGATGGTAGGCATCTGCACGGAAGTGAGCCGGCAGATACGTTTCCCCCCCCCGGTTCTAGAAGTCGTCGGAGAGACGGAGATGAGAGCCGAGAGCCGGAAAAAAAGCGCCGAGAGTGTCCGGCGCCTCGTGGCCCCGAGATGTTCACGCGTATTCATGTTGCGCGCCGCGTCGGAAAAAGTCGGCTCTTTGTCAATAATACGCTAAAACGGTAAAACGATCGAACGCGGAACCACGGCGAAGGATTACAAGAACACGCGTGATTCGTCGGCGCGATGCTGCGCGACTCGCCGATCAATCGGGGGAACAGACGTGTGCCACACACTTCACGGAGAGAGATACACATGCAAGCGTGTCCATGCATGCACATCTCTTACACACACACACACACACACGCACGTACGCACACGTACACACACGCACACACACACACACACACACACACACACACACACACCTGAACCGCCATACACAACACAACACAGTCAAACCTCAGTGTGTGCCTTTGTTTTTTTGGTTACTAGAAGCCGACCACAGGAATTGTTTATCACTCGCGGGATCACAGTGACTAACGAGAAGCAGCCTCCGTCTTCTGAACCGGCGCAAGATGTTTCATACCCCACTGAGACACGTGCCACGACATGACCTCTGCCGTCGTCTGCTCTCTCTTCTCCTGCTCTTGCGCTGCCGCCATCCTCTTCTCTTTCCCCCCCTTCTCCTCTCTATCCTCTCTATTCCCGTGTTCTTTTTTCTTTTCTTATTTTCTCATCCCATCCTCTCCACTCCACTCTCCTCTCTCCTCACCTCGTCTCCCCCTCGTCTCTCCTCTCCTCACCTCCCCTCCCCTCACCTCGACTCCTCGACTCCTCTCCTCTCTCCCCCCTCTTCTCTCCTCTCCTCTCCTCTTCTCTTCTGTCCTCACCTCCCCTCCCCTCAACTCCCCTCCTCTCCTCTTCTCTCCTGTCGTCCGCCACTCCTCTTCACCTCTGTTCTCCTCTCTCCTCCTCTCCCCATCTCCTCTCCTCTCCCTCACCGCTCCCCTCTCCTCCCTCTCCTCCCTTCTCTCTCCTCCCATTCTCTCCCCTCCTCTTCTCTCCCCCTCACCGCTCCTCCCCCCACCCCCCGATGATGTCCGAGGGGGACACTTTGTGATGTTCTCCTCTCCTCCCCCCCCCCCCCCCATGACCACCAGACTACAAACGTGGGGAGCTGCGGGGCACGGCCGAGGGAACCGTGCCTTACTCGAGACAAATGTTCCCTTTCGTTCCGCTTTATTTATCCTCTCCATAATCTTAATAATTAGCAGATTATGCTTCTACCGAACCCCCCCACCCCCCACCCCCCACCCCCCACACACCCCCCCCCTCCATCCTCGGCTCCACGCTCGTGGATATCAAAGACTCCAAATGAATAATCACGGTAAATTACACAGCCGCAAAATATACCCCGAGTGCAAGAGAAATGCGACGCAATCCTGAACCATGCAAGCAGAATGGCGGGGAGCGACAATGTTTCGAAATGATTGCGAGGCGAATGTAAGACTTTTTTCCCATTAGCATTTCGCCAAAGCGCCATTAAATGTTATGTTATGTTATGTTATGTTATGGGCACACGGAGTCCGGCTCAGCGCACGTTGCTCAGCGGACGACGGGAGGACGACAGCAGCGCACAGCGACCGGAGGGACAGCTTCAAAAAGGACGTGCAGCCGTGGTGGACCTTAACCACAGCCAGGCCCAGCAAGAGCGGCACATTTAAAACACAGAGAAATCCACAAAAACACAGATAACACAGTCGAGCGTTCAGCTCTTTGGATCGGGGGGCATACCGGTATACTATAATGTGGTTTGCGGATTTTGGGGGGTTTTCGTTGCGCAATGAACGGCCGACGTGAACAACAACAACAACAACAACAACCAGACACGCCCCCCCACCACCGCCACCCCCACCCCCCCCCCGAATGAATGCTATCGATAACTGTGGCACGTTAATAGATGTCGCGGTGGCACGGGCGATATGGGGGAACGGGGCCGGGGGGGGGGGAGGGGGGGGAGGGGGGAGGCGGTGGGGGGGGGGGGGGGGGTTTGCCCGTGAGCGATGTTTCGAGCCACCCGAGCGCTTGTCAGTGCAGTTTATTGCTTCCTTGAAATATCTGCAGGAGAGGAGCCGTTGAGCAAAAAACGAGAGAGAGCTGTTGGGGGGCAGGGGGTGTAAATCTCTTTTAATGCTGCTGATCCCTGCGTTAGTGCCGCTTCCAAAGAAACCGCTCGCTGTTCCTCCTTCCCCAAGGTATGCTCATTACACATCGTCTGGGAGGGACGGCCATGTTCCCTCTCTCTCTCTCTCTCTCTCTCCTCTCTCTCTGCCCTCTCTCTACCGTCGCCTTCTCAAATATTGCAAACTATAAGCGATTTTCTAAGTTGTAACTGCGGGGGCATGTTTCTGCCAACGCAGAAACGTCGCGCGCTCTTCATTTTTTATTTATTTCAGGGTTTCTTTTTTTTTTTGCTGTAGCTGTTAAGTAGGCGACGCTCTGCCAACAGAGTTGAGCGTTTTTTGCGGTGATTTTTTGTGACACTCAAATGGTTAATTCCGCAGGCGGCGGGCATTAAAACCCCGGACCTGAACGGTGACTCAGACCCGCGCGCGCATATAAACAGCCGCGAGTAACATCGCCTCAACGTTAATCGTTATTATGATGTTTCTATGTGATGCTTTGGTTTTGTATTGCCGTGATCCTCCCAGCAGGCGTATATCTGCCTCTCTCTCTCTCTCTCTCTCTCTCTCTCTCTCTCTCTCTCTCTCTCTCTCTCTCTCTCTCTCTCTCTCTCTCTCTCTCTCTCTCTCTCCCTCTCTCTCCTCTCTCTCTCTCCGCGAGTGGAACATCCTGACGCCCTCTGGCTCTGCTCCAGGTTAGGTGAGTCTCCCCCGGTGAGATGTTTTTGTGTGCAGAGGCCTCCTCTCTGCCTCTTATCTTCCTGTCATCTCAGTGGGACGGCAGACCACGGCCTCCCTCTCTGGCTCCAGAACCGCAGGCCCTCAGTCCGCCGAGACAGCCAGCCGCGGCTCCACCACCACCACCGCCCCCACCACCACCCCCCACCCCCCCCCCCACCACCACCGCCGCCGCCGCCGCCACGCCAACCCCTCTACCCGGGGCCCGGGAGGTGAGGAGGGTGTGTCAGAGTTTATTAGGGCCCAAATGTTTTCTTGTTTCCTTTTTTTTTCTTTTCTTTTAAATGTCAGACGAAAGACATTTCAGGATTTATTTTCCAGCGGTGGGGGTTGGGGGACAGAGGGGGGTAGAGGGGGGTGGAGGGGGGGGGGTGTTTCACTGTAGTGTCTGTAAGGGCTCACCTCATCGGAAACAGAACGATATCCAGACAGTTTGGATAAGAATGGCACCGCTTACTTACACACACACATTTCCCTATTTTTTTTTCCTTAACTTTCCGTGGTCGTCTTTGAACATACCACTCCTAGCAGGGTAAAATAAACACCACAAATGGCTGAAGTATGGCTATTATTATTATTATTATTAATATAAGAACTTTTTAGAATCAGAACAAAAAGGACTTTTCTGTTTTGAGCAAAAAAAATACAATATCAGAAGACTGACAGGTACTGCATGTACATCAGAGAGAGAAATAGAGAGAGAGAAAAGACAGAGAGATAAAGAGGAAGGGGGGAGAGAGAGAGAGAGAGAGAGAGAGAGAGAGAGAGAGAGAGAGAGAGAGAGAGAGAGCGTCGAAGCGGCAGTCATTCCTATGTATAAGTTGTGGTGAGGCTAAAAACCATAATAAAATCATGAATGGCAGTAAGTGTGTAGATAGCCCCTCCGTTTGAAATACTTGCGGGCAATAAGAAAAACATGTGCTGTGTGCTAAAGCGCTGACCCTATACCCGTCCATGAGCCAGCAGAATGCTAATAAGGATCCAAGCTAATGCACTTAGAAAACCTTTTGCAAAACAAAACAAAAAACGCATACGGTCTCCTGCGAATATGGGACACAATGCAAGCTGCCAAACAACATTAATTCCTATGCGGTGCCGTCTCTTGCTGCAGGCTTCCAGCATCTCAAATATAACGGCAGGAATGTACGGTGTGAGACAAAGCAAACCCACCAGAGAAAGAAAATCCCCCAGAATGCTCAGCAGCAGCAGCAGCAGCGGCAGCAGCAGCGGCGCAGCTCAGTACAGTCAATACATAACTCTTTTGATTCGGATGACGTGGTGCGTTGTGCGCGGCCTTCTGCCAGGGGGAGCTGGTGTTGGAGAGGGCAGCCTGTAACCCAGATGACCCCCCGCACCCCCCCACCTCGCCTGCTGCCTGGCTTCTGGTTAGTGTAAGCGGCAAGCAGCTGAACGCTACCAGAGGCCCTCGTGTGTGTGTGTGTGTGTGTGTGTGTGTGTGTGTGTGTGTGTGTGTGTAGGGGTTGGGATGTTTAGAATCGGACTAATCTGGCATGTCCCCAACATGAGGTGGGCGGGGGGGGGTGGGGGGGGGTCTCTGGTTACAAGGCTGCCTCTCCAACACCAGCTCCCCTGCAGAAGGGCGCGCACAACGCACCACGTCATCCGAATCAAAAGAGTTATGTATTGACTGTACTGAGCTCGTGCTGCTGCTGCTGCGTGAGCATTCTGGGGATTTTCTTTCTCTGGTGGGTTTGTTTTGTCTCACACCGTACATTCCTGCCGTTATTTGAGATGCTGGAAGCCTGCTAGCAAGAGACGGCACCGCATAGGAATTAATGTTGTTTGGCAGCTTGATTGTGTCCCATATTCGCAGGAGACCGTATGCGTTTTGTTTTTTGTTTTGCAAAAGGTTTTCTAAGTGCATTAGCTTGGATCCTTATTAGCATTCTGCTGCTCATGGACGGGTATAGGGTCAGCGCTTTAGCACACAGCACATGTTTTTCTTATTGCCCCAAGTATTTCAAACGGAGGGGCTATCTAACCCTTACTGCCATTCATGATTTATCTATGTTTTTAGGCCTCACCACACCATTTACATAGAATGACTGCCGCTCGACGCTCCTCCTCCTCTCTCTCTCTTCTCCTCCCTCTCTCTCTCTCTTCTCTCCCCCCTTCCTCTTTATCTCTCTGTCTTTTCTCTCTCATCTTATTTCTCTCTCTGATGTACATGCAGTACCTGTCAGTCTTCTGATATTGTATTTTTTTGCTCAAAACAGAAAAGTCCTTTTTGTTCTGATTCTAAAAAGTTCTTTTTAATAATAATAATATAATAAGCCATACTTCAGCACATTGTGGTGTTTATTTTACCCTGCTAGGAGTGGTATGTCCAAAGACGACACGGAAAGTTAAGGAAAAAAAATAGGGAAATGTTGTGTGTGTAAGTAAGACGGTGCCATTCTTATCAAACTGTCTGGATATTCGTTCTGTTTCCGATGAGGTGAGCCCTTAACAGACACTACAGGTGAAACCCCCCCTCCACCCCCTCTACCCCCTCTGTCCCCCAACCCCCACCCACTGGAAAATAAATCCTGAAATGTCTTTCGTCTGACATTTAAAAGAAAAGAAAAAAAAAGAAACAAGAAAACATTTGGCCTAATAAATCTGACACACCCTCCTCACTTCCCGGGCCCCGGGTAAGAGGGTTGGCGTGGCGGGCGGCGGGCGGTGGTGGTGGGGTGGTTGGGGTGGTGGGGGTGGTGTGGGGGCGGTGGTGGTGTGAGCCGCGGCTGGCTGTCTCGGCGGACTGAGGGCCTGCGGTTCTGGAGCCAGAGAGGAGGCCGTGGTCTGCCGTCCCACTGAGATGACAGGAAATAAGAGGCAGAGAGGAGGCCTCTGCACACAAAACATCTCACCGGGGGAGACTCACCTAACCTGGGCAGAGCCAGAGGGCGTCAGGATTTCACTCGCGGAGAGAGAGGAGGGGGAGAGAGAGAGAGAGAGAGAGAGAGAGAGAGAGAGAGAGAGGAGAGAGAGAGAGAGAGAGAGAGAGAGAGAGAGAGAGAGAGAGGAGAAGAGAGAGAGAGAGAGAGAGAGAGAGAGAGAGAGAGCAGAAGACGAGAGGAGAGTACGGACAGATATACGCCTGCTGGGTAGGATCACGGCAATACAAAATAAGCCACACCAAAACTCTAGTCACAAAAACCCGCAAAAACGTACAACCGAACAACAAAAAAAAATCCCCTTAAACCAAGCCATAAGACAAAAACCAATATAGAAACCTGATTATAGGACGATGTTACGCGCTGTTTTATATGCGCGCGCGGGTCTGAGTCCCGCTAAGTGCCGGGTTTTATGCCCGCCGCCTGCGAATTAACCATTTGAGTGTCCAAAAGCACCGAAAAAACGCTCAACTCTGTTTGGCAGAGCCTGCCTACTTAACAGCTACAGTCACAAAAAAAAAGAAACCCTGAAATAAAAAAAAATAGATGAGAGCACGCGACGTTTCTGCGTTGGCAGAAACGTGCCCCCGCAGTTACAACTTAGAAAATCGCTTATAGTTTGCAATATTTGAGAAGGCGACGGTAGAGAGAGGGCAGAGAGAGAGAGAGAGAGAGAGAGAGAGAGAGAGAGAGAGAGAGGAAGGGAAAATGGCCGTCCCTCCCAGACGATGTGTAATGAGCATACCTTGGGGAAGGAGGAACAGCGAGCGGTTTCTTTGGAAGCGGCACTAACGCAGGGATCAGCAGCATTAAAAGAGATTTACACCCCCTGCCCCCCAACAGCTCTCTCTCGTTTTTTGCTCAACGGCTCCTCTCCTGCAGATATTTCAAGGAAGCAATAAACTGCACTGACAAGCGCTCGGGTGGCTCGAAACATCGCTCACGGGCAACCCCCCCCCCCCGCCCCGCCTCCCCCCTAACCCCCCCCCGCCCCGTTCCCCCATATCGCCCGTGCCACCGCGACATCTATTAACGTGCCACAGTTATCGATAGCATTCATTCGGGGGGGGGGTGGGGGTGGCGGTGGTGGGGGGCGTGTCTGGTTGTTGGTTGTTGTTGTTGTTCACGTCGGCCGTTCATTGCGCAACGAAAACCCCCCAAAATCCGGCAAACCACATTATAGTATACCGGTATGCCCCGATCCAAAGAGCTGAACGCTCGACTGTGTTATCTGTGTTTTTTGTGATTTTCTGTGTTTTAAATGCTGGCCTGGCTCTGCTGGGCCTGGCTGTGGTTAGGTCCACCACGGCTGCACGTCGTTTTTTGAAGCTGTCCCTCCGGTCGCTGTGCGCTGCTGTCGTCCTCCCGTCGTCCGCTGAGGCAACGTGCGCTGAGCCAGACTCCGTGTGCCCATAACATAACATAACATCACATAACATTTTAATGGCGCTTTGGCGAAATGCTAATGGAAAAAATATCTTACATTCGCTCCGCAATCATTTGGAACATTGTCACTCCCCCGCCATTCTGCTTGCATGGTTCAGGATTGCGTCGCATTTTTTTGCACTCGGGGTATATTTTGCGGCTGTGTAATTTACCGTGATTATTGCATTTGGAGTCTTTGATTCCACGAGCGTGGAGCCGAGGATGGGGGGGGGGTGTGTGGGGGTGGGGGGGGTTCGGTAGAAGCATAATCTTGCTAATTATTAAGATTATGGAGAGGATAAATAAAGCGGAACGAAAGGGAAACATTTGTCTCGAGTAAGGCACGGTTCCCTCGGCCGTGCCCCGCAGCTCCCCACGTTTGTAGTCTGGTGGTCATGGGGGGGGGGGGGGAGAGGAGAACATCACAAAGTGTCCCCCTCGGACATCATCGGGGGGTGGGGGGGGAAGCGGTGAGGGAGAAGAAGAGGAGGGGGGAGAGGGAGGAGAGAGAAGGGAGGAGAGGAGGAGAGGGGAGCGGTGAGGGAGAGGAGAGAGAATGGGAGAAGGAGGAGAGAGGAGAACAGAGGTGAAGAGGAGTGGCGGACGACAGGAGAGAAGAGGAGGGGAAGTTGAGGGAGGGAGGTGAGGACAGAAGAGAAGAGGAGAGGAGAGAAGAGGGGAAGAGAGGAGAGAAAGTCGAGGAGTTTGAGGTGAGGGAGGGGAGGTGAGGAGAGGAGAGACGAGGGGGAGACGAGGTGAGGAGAGAGGAGAGTGGAGTGGAGAGGATGGGATGAGAAAATAAGAAAGAAAAGAAAAACGGGAATAGAAGAGGTAGGAGGAGGAGAAGGGGGGAAAGAGAAAGAGGATGGCGGAGCGCAAGAGCAGGAGAAAAGAGAGCAGACGACGCAGAAAGTCAATGGTCGTGGCACGTGTCTCAGTGGGGTATGAAACATCTTGCGCCGGTTCAGAGACGGAGGCTGCTTCTCGTTAGTCACTGTGAATCCCGCGAGTGATAAAACAATTCCCTGTGGTCGGCTTCTATAACAAAAAAACAAAGGCACACACTGATGGTTTGACTGTGTTGGTTGTGTATGGCGGTTCAGGTGTTGTGTGGTGTGTTATGCTGTATGTGCGTGCACTGTGTTGTGTGTGTGCGTGTATTGTACGTGCGCGGGGTACGTGCGTGTGTGGTGTGTGTGTAGTGATGTTGTAAGAGATGTGCATGCATGGGACACGCTTGCCATGTGTGTCTCTCTCTGAAAAGTGTGTGTGTGGGCACGACGTTCTGTTCCCGATTTGATTCGGCGAGGTCGCACAGCATCGCGCCACAATCACGTGTGTTCTTGTAATCCTTCGCCGTGATTCTGCGTTCGATGCGTTTTACCGTTTTAAGCGTAATTATACAAGAGCGACTTTTTTCCGACGCGGCGCGCAACATGAACACGCGTGACATCTCGTGGCCACGAGGCGCCGGACATCTCGGCGCTTTTTTTTCCGGCTCTTCAAGCTCTTCATTCTCCGTGTCTCCGGACGACTTTCTAGAACCGGGGGGGGGAAAATGTATCTGCCGGCTCACTTTCCGTGCCAGAGCCCTACACAAACCCAGGGGGGGGGGGGGGGTGATTTAAACGTGTCCGGGAGCGTACGTGTTTTATGGTTGAGGATGGCTGCGGCTCCAGGATAAAGCTTTGTTCAAAGGGGAACACAAGTAGGAAACGGAGGGCGGGTGGGGGGGCGGGGGGGGCATGGGGGCGGCGATTAAACAAATGGCCTGCGGTTTCATCGGACGCCTGTTCAATCCCGATTTATCACGTCGGGAACCATGTCAATGTATCGGGGGGTCACGTTTGTTTTTTCTTTACGACCATATTTGACTTACTTAAAAGAACAGAGGAAAAGGATGCTTGGAGAGGAGAAGGAATGGAGGGAAAAAAAATGGGACATTGCACGAATTTAGCCCGCAGTCCTGCTGGTTGTGTTGTATAACTGTGGCCTTTTTAGCACGTTTTTTTTTTATGCTCTCTAATGTTCTCTTTCGCTTGCCCGCAAGGACCGAATACGGACAGTGGGATGGAGAGGGGAGGGGAGAAAAAAAAAAATTGGCGTTTGTCAACTTCCTCCGTGTTTGCGTGGTTGCGGGTCGGCCGACGCCGTACGCACGCGCGAGCAGGCGCTTAAAATGTCAGCCTCTCAAGTGTCCTGTGTGGAGCCGCTTCTTGTCATGCAAACGGGGGCGGCGGGCGAGGCGGCGAGGCGGCGGGGGGGAGGGGGGGGGGGGGGGGGGTTGAGGTTGTCGAGGGGAAGGGGGGAAGGGGTTGAGGAGGGGAGGATTATTGGGTTTTCTCTGTTGCCTTGGTTGTTTGCTAAATGAATTTTTTTGTTTCCCCCTGAAGATTTCGCTGAAGTTCAATTTAATAAAAAAGATGATGTTTTGGCCCTTTTCAGACCCCAAGGAAATAGTTTGTCTTGTAATTAATTTGCGATTTGTTTGTTTTATCTACATTCAGCACAAGCCAAGGCCAATTTTTAGTTTTAGTTTGGGGACACTATATATATATATATATATATATATATATAATATATCTATAGTACTTGGTCAGCGGCAGTGTAGGCAGTTAAATAGCACGCAGGCACCTCCTCAACATTAGTACGAAGCCCAGGGAGACAGGCGGGCTGGGAGTGCAGCACCTGGACCTGCAAGGTCCCATTGGCTGCAGTCAGCTCGGAGGACGGCCTGCTGCTTTAAGTGGGAATTATTTACTTGTGAGATAAATATGAAGACTAAGCCGTCCGTCAGCCCGGGGGATATATGAGGTGTGCGAGCGCTCTGAGGGGTGGCACTGACCTGGAATGAATGGCGGCGAGGTTACAAGTGCACCGTCTGAAGCCTCTCCTTTATTTTATGTGGTTCCTTTTTCTTTTCTTTAAATTCGTAAATCTTGTGCTGTGTGGCTGTGATGAAAGAATGTTGTGGAGACAGGAGTTTGATTTATTTCAGAATTATTTAGGACGTGACACTTGGTTTATCAAACAAAAATGTTATTTTTAATTTATACCATGAGCTGGCTATTAAATGGAATAATAGATAGGTTATTTTTTATATTTAAAACCCCCATATTAAACCCTCGGCAGCCTGCATTTCAAGGTTCCACAATAATACAACACACTCAAATAACGTTCGTGTGTTCTGAAGGGATGACGTTTGTTATTCTCTGGCCGCTCACGAAGCCAGAGCCGATGGCGTTGTCTCTGTGTGTGCCGTTGGGAGAGACATTCTAACCAGCCGCAGCCGCTTGTTAATGTCACAGCCCCGGCCTGCGTATCACAGCCTCCTTACCTTCTGCCCTTCTCCCTGTCTCTCCTCCTCCTCCTCCTCCTCCTCCTCTCCTCATACACAAGTGAACCTTCTGGCCTCTTACCTTCTTCTTATTTATTAGTCTATGCTCACGCTGTAAAAATCGGCGAGCCCCCGTCATTGATTACAGCTCTGCAGGCGGTCGCTGCAGAGTTACGCCGGGGAGCCGAGAGAGCGAGAGATAGTTTGTGTATGTATTGTGTAGCCACGCCGGAGAGGAGAGAGAGAGGAGAGAGAGAGAGAGAGGAGAGAGAGAGAGAGAGAGAGAGAGAGAGAGAGAGAGAGAGAGAGAGGGAGAGAGAGAAGAGAAGAGAGAGAGGAGAGAGGAGAGAGAGAGAGAGAGAGGGGATGTGCTAAACAACCCCTGTATGAATGCAAAGCTTACATTGGATGACACTAAGTATGAGTAGTAGAACAGTAGTAACCACAGTACACATAGTACACGAGTAACACAACAGTACACGTAGTAAATTAAATAGTACACATAATAACAATACTACCATCAGTAAACAGTCATTAAGTAAACAATAGTACACATAGTACACACACCGCAACAATAGTACACCGATAGTACACATAGTAAACCAATAGTACCCATAGTACATCATAGTAAACAATAGTACACATAGTACACTACAGCAAAACAATTTAGTACAGCCAATAGTACAGGCATAGTAAACAAATAGTACACACATAGTACACATAGTAAAACCATAGTCACCTAGTACATTCTCAGTAAACAGTAGTACACATAGTAAAACCATGACGTACCACCATGTACACGTAACACATAGATCACCCATAGTAAACTTCATGAGTAAACAATAGAACCATAAGTTATATTCACAGCAACATAGTACACAAGGTAGCCATAGTAAACATAGTAAAACAACAGTACACCATAAGTATACGATAGTAAAGCAATAGTACACCATAGTTAACATTTTTACACCAGGAGTAAACTGTAGTAATATCTGTATGCTCATTGGATTCCTGCCAGTTGGTAACAATAAATTAATAAAAAAGAAAATTACCGATGATACGTTGAAAATACTTCTGTAAATGTAATTCTAGAAATATTTTGGTTGTTTAGTTTTTTTTCCGTGATTGGAGTCATCCACCTGTGATTTAGTCTTATCATGCGAGGAAATGTGATGTGGATCACATTGTTTCCTGGTGGCCCTCGATGGTTTCATTCGTTGTGTTGTTTGGTTGTTGTTTGTGGTGGTTTGTTGTTGTTGTTTGCTCGTTGTTGTTGTCAATACTTCTCTTCCAACTCTCTCTGGTGTGTCGTTTGGATGCTTCTCATCCGTGTCTGAGAAGTGGGCCTGACGCCTGACGGGCTCCAATAAGGAATCATGTCGGTCCAAAAAGGTCGGGCCCGCCATTTGATTGAAGAGAGCGAGGCCGGCGTGATTGACCAACCCTTGTTTATTCGAAGAGGAGACTCTCTCTCCACGCGCGCGCTCGCTCACCGCTCTCGCTCACGCTCAGCCAAGGGTGTCTGTGTATTGTGGTGTGTGTGTGTGTATTTATGTGTGGTTGGGGGGGGGGGGGGTGAAGGGGGGGGTGTGGTGTGTGGGGTGATTTTTTTTTTGTTTCTTCTGGGTCTTTTTTAAATCAATATTCAATCTTTTGCTGGGGGCTCTCTGGGAGACCCCGGCAACGTTTAGAGTTCAGAGATGGCAGGACCCGGGGCCCGTC